>JAOXYC010163327.1:0-13415 GCA_028565715.1 Phoronis pallida
AATTTTGATTTGGAAAATATTTTTTTTCTGGTATGAATAAGCTTAATTTGATATGGAGTTGTTTCCTCTGGAGTTATTAGAGAAGGGTAAATGCTCACTGGTACATGTTTATGCCCCTCTCCCCCTGTATGAGCTTTTAAGTAACAAACACCTTTTCACCTTTAAATGTGTTATGTTTCAGAACTTGCCACTACAACAAGACACTATGATGCATGGGCTTACTATGAGGAGGGAACCTTGTCCATTGAAATACTCAAAAATGATGTTCTCAATAAAGTGTACTTTCGTGTCAAGGATAAGGTACATTTTAAACTGTATCTCATCTTTCCAGGCCATGTTCGAACATGAAGAACCGCCAAAAACTACTCTTTAAAATAATTTTTGGTATCCGAAAATGGCGGGCTTTTACCATATGGTCTGTTGAAGAACGTCGAGTAATGTTTAGAAGGGTTTCATCATTTAGGGTATTGGAAGTGAACTTTAAAAATGATTTTTGTGGAAGACAATATAAACATCAAATTTCTATTTTTCATTGGTAATAGTTCAGTTCTAATTTTTTTACATAGATTAGTGGTAAGTGCTTCAAAAGTCCATAAGCCTTATTCATGACCATTAAATTCTTAAAAAACAAATTGCAGTGGAAATTTTTATATTTTTTGTTCTTAAATTATGAAAACCTTACACATTTTAATGTGTAAAGTTTGCTTTGCCACTTTTAAAAAAGTGGCAAAGCAAACTTTTAACAGATTAAAATTTTACTTGTGATGGTCCATCCATAGTTATTTTCGACTTGAATAGTCATTGAGAATGAATTTAAATTAATTTGTGGAACCCGAAATTATGCTATATTCCAAGTATGGTGCATGCAGTTCTAATAAAATATGTAAGTTTCACTGCAATATATTTTAGGACCTTTAAGGTCATTGATAAGGCTTATGCATCTTCAACAGACTAAGTTTAAATCATTCTCCCATGGTTTATTCTTTATTATCTAGTCTGTGCTAAGAGAAGAAATAAAGGAGAAGTTCAAATACGAAGTTGACCGTTCTTCACCAAGCAATAAAATCCGTGAATTCATGGATTGGTCGCAGGACATCATGAAAGACATCAAAATTCAGAAAAAGATTTTGTCAAACCCAGTGGCACGATTTTTTGTCAGGCAATGGTGAGTTGATAAATATTTTTATTACCCTGCTATGGAAATTTTGTCCTGATATGACTAAAATGAGCTGGATAAAAAAGGCATCAAGCCTCATTCCAGAATAGATGGTAATATGGTAATAAATATCTCAAAATTTGCCCTTTTCAATAAAAGTCCAACTTGCTGACTGCGCCCATATCGATATGATGCCCTGCGTTTTTAACAAAAAATTGTGCGCCTCACTTAAGAAGTAAATGCAGTCGTGCAATTCAAGTAAAAAATGGCAGACCAAACTGTCCTAGAGCCAAACTTCAAGTTTCCATTGGTAATAAATAGATTATGACCTGGTAAACTTCACATGCGGCCTCGGGCTGGTATCACTGCCCTTGGACTGATATCCAGCATGATATGAAATTGTCCAGGTGATAATCTCTATAAATCGTCCTGGTAAAGACATTATTATAAAATGTGCAGTGCATGTATTTAGATGACTGTACTTGGTATTTATTTGTCACCGGAGATCACCACAATTTTGCACAACTTTTCCAAACCCAACATGGTTTAGATATCCTGGAAATGTTATTGCAAATTAAACTGTTGTTTTATTGTAGCTTTTCAAATTTATATAGTACTTAACTTTATTTATCAGCACATACATTTTAAAATGATTTGAATGCCAATTATTTATTTCATTTTCTTGTTTTGTCAGGTATCTCTTCAACATTGTCGCCATTTTGTTGAGTTTTATCATTGCTATCACTGTATTGGTTGCCTGGAGACAGCCAGTGTATGCAAATGGGACTATTAACTATGAAATGTAAGTGTTAACTTTTTATGGCTTTTTCAATAAAAAATAAATAAATAAATAGCACTTTATTTCTGTCAATATCTTCATGTGTTGCATTGATATATGCAAATACCCCGAGCAAATGTAGCTTAAAAAATGATTTTTGAAAGGAAGCATTTTACCAGGTTTTATACAGCTCTATATGCCTTTCATAAAATGGTCACTTCAAACCCCCAATTTCTTCAGATATATAATCAATCACCATGTTAGCTGAAGGTGCACTAAAACATTTACTCCAACGCAATTACCAGCTAGGAGAGATTCCCCAATCTGGAGATTATCTCCTGATCCGGAGATTTTCCCTTGATGGGTAGATTTCACTCTTCTTTAAAGCCTTCAGTAAATCAATCTTATTAGATGATGAAAGTGTACATCAAATAACTTGCTCAAGGGGCATATGACGCAATCAGCCTATATCTTGAAATTGCATTATGGATTTTTTTGATACGTGATGTTAGCCTTAAAATAACTTATAACAACCAATCCCGTTTATTTCAGCACTGCAGAGCCTGTACATTGGTGGCCTGATTTACCATATTTGGAGTGGGTTTTATTCATCTCGCATAATCTGGTGTCTTTCTTCATACTGGTTGGCTACTTCTTGTCCAACACACCAAGTCCGCCTAATTTCAGCAAACTGGCTGATTGGTTCAAGTAAGCGAGTATTTTTCATACTACAGTTCAATCTTAAGAATAGCAGTTTCATGCTCTTAACTTTAGTTATGAGATACAAAAGAATAACATTTTATTACAAAAGAATAGTGTTGTTAAATTCACTGTGTGATAAACAAACAGGCTTTTTGTTAATGAATCGGCTCATTTTAAAAGTTAAAATATTAAGTGATGTAAATGATGGTAAACTTCTTTTAGCTGTGGGAATACTTTGAATTGTTGTCAGTATTATGATCAGGGTTTCCCTTTAATTTTTTTTATTTTTAATCACCTCCTGAAAGCATTCAATGAATGTACTACCCTGAGTGTTAAGTGCAAGTCAATTCCTTGATTTAATACCACATCAGATGGGCATTTTCTCAAAAATGAATTTCTGTTGGCACTTTATTATATAATTTCATGACTAGTTTCGTAGGTTCAGTCCTCCATTCTCAAATGACAACAATATCCACATGTATAAACAAGTGACGTAATACAGAGCGATAACAGGCAGTAGTTATAGCAATGTGACAAGTACAAGAATAATCAAAAAATCAAAAGAGAGTCAATTTTAAATGGTGCACCTGATCATTTAGTGAAGGGCGATATAAATGGATGTAAATGGCTTCTTTTAGCTTGAGCTGTGAATCAGTGTTGACACTGTATTTCTGATGCCTGTCATTTATGATGCAACATATCAACTATGTTTTGAAATGATACTTTAATATTGGCAGGGATACTTGTGGTCCAAAGACAAAGCAAGAACAAGCATTGAAAGCCAAAACAGAAGAAAGGGAATCAAACCTGCAAGTCAGCATGTTAAGTTTCAAGACATTTTATTATGTGGTAGGTTTCATATTTATTCATTAAAGATTATATCTTAAACAAAAAATTTTATAAGGTGCGCAAGTCGCAGAAGAATGTTTCTGTGATGCATTGTGTGAGATACATACTGCGTTACGGGGGAAACAGGGACACAGTATTGTTTCTTAATGGTAATTTGTTTGCAATTGAGACATTAGGATGCCAATACTGATCACCGAAGAGTGAAATGCTACTGTTCTGTTTTTCTGATTTGTTGAAAAAAAAATTAGTTTTTTGATCATTTTCAGCTCTTCTTCACCCTATCCATAACTGGTACAATATGGCATGGTTATACATTCGCCTTCCACATGTTACACATTGCTCAAAACAACCAGTTGTTAAGTAGGGTCATCAAAGCTATCACCAAAAATGGTAGGTTTTTTAAAGTAACTTTCTCTGCGTTGGTCCAGATATGGGGTCAAAATGCAAATCAATTCGATACTTTGTGTATAACTTGCACTGGAGTAAAAAAATTCAAAAAAAATCTGGCGCCGGATTTTGACCAAAGCTGAGACTATAACTTCATCTGGAAATGTAAGCATTTTCAATGTGAAAGAAAAGTAACTTTAATATTTTATTTTCTTAAGCTGTCAATATCCAATGGCTGCCATTTTGCAATATCAGGATATAGGAGGTCCCCACATTGTGTTAAAATATTTTACAAAATAATGAAGTGTGAAATTAATTTTTTTATCTACAGTCTTGTAATTTATATTAATTGTACAGATTAATAAGCTTTACTGCCTGATTCCTTTACAGGTCTTTCCCTGCTTTGGGTCGGAGTCTTGATTTTAATCGTGCTGTATGCATTTGCATTGCTCAGTTTTGTCTTCTTGAGGGATCTTTATGTGTCGAGTTCAGGCCTCTACTGTGAAACAGTGTTACAGTGTTTTGTGACTGTAATTCACAGAGGTTTTATCATGGGACCTCTCGAGGTGAGTTTTTAATATGATTTATCAGTTTTTATATTGTGATTTCTATATTACCAGCTTCATGTGTAGAGCTGATAATCTATTGTGAATGATACATTTGATGAAGAAAAGCCAATTGAACATGGAAACTACTAAAAACGTTCAGGGGCATGAAGACTTTGAACTTAATTTTTTTAAAATTCTAAATTGTTTTTATTTGTCCACAACCATGTAAATGTACATATTATAGCCAAACTGGGGGCCATGAGTTAGATATCAGTTCAAAATTGGTTTCTGTATAGGCCTACTTCCTATCAAATCATTTTGTTTTTCTAATGGATATTTAACTGAATTCTTAATATGTTCTTTACAGTATTTTGAAGAAGTCCCAGAAGGTCGTTCATTTGCATGGCATGCAGGCAAGGCCGCGTTTGACTTGTTGTTCTTCATCGTTATTACCACCATTGGTCTCAATGTCATCTTCGGTATCATTGTCGACACATTCTCTGAATTGAGAGATAGCAAGGTAATTATTCATAATTTTTAAAAACATTATATGAGGGTGCATTATGGGATAGGATGTGTCATTGGCGCTGTTGTGGCGGTTGTGTTACACTTTGTTGTGGCCACAATATCTTAAGAACGCTTTGACAAAACTTTACATACTTGTTCTTGAAAGTCTGCTTTGAAAACTGCTGCATTCCATCAATAATTGCATGTGCCCCCTGGTGAGATTTTTTAATTCCAAAAATTTTGACGAAATTTTGTTCAATTGTTATTGGCATGAAAAAGACGGCTGCTTTCGAAAACCAGTGCGCCATGTATTCTGCAATTAATTTATGGTGACCCAAACAAGGGGACTGGTTAAATTTGAGGAAGTTTTACCGTAACATTATTATTTTAACTTTTCAGTGGAATACAGACCAAGATATGGCCAACACATGTTTCATATGTAGCAGGAGTAGCTACGACTTTGAACACCATGGTGGGGTAAGTTATTTTACAGGACCTGGTTTCATGAAAACTAAATCATTGATATTTATGTTTGGTTTTGCAGGCTTTTTATTCTGTTTTTTTTTATCAAGACATTTGGTATATGAATAACACATAAAACATTGAATGATTTAAATTTAAATCCTGACGTGTTTCACATCATCTCGCCACCTTACTACAATATTCACATTATATTTAAAAGTGAGACAAAAATTCCCATATTTTTCATCACTGTGAAGATTTATGCACTGAAAATTGTTTTTCAATTAATATTTGACGGGATGGCAATACTCTTCTTCTTAAATTTGATAAATTTTCTTTTTTTTTTTAGGGATTTGAACACCATGTGAAAAATGAACACAACCAATGGGGTTATTTATTCTTCTTCATTCATCTGAACGAGACACGGTCAAATGATTACAGTGCTCTAGAACTGTATGTGGCTGATCTGGTAAGGATTCTCATCTTTTTGTAAGAAAATTGTGTAAGAACGTGTTTACTATCAGTATCAATGATAGAAGTTACTGGCAAGTAAAGATCTATGTACAGTTGCAAAGAAAAACAGACAGAAGTATGGCATCTGTGATGTCGTGGACTGTTTTAAATGATTAATTTTTTGTGAAGCTTATCATGTAAACCGCTTTGGAAATAAAAAAGCAGTATAACAAAACCGACTATTATTATTATTATTTGGGATGATAGCTATTGATTTTGCTCATGATAAGAATTAGTTTTAATGCTGTTCATAATGCTTAAAAATACCTACTATAATGTGAGGTTATGTAGAATTGTTCCTTGATAAGTATCTTTCATTTATTATAATAATTCATTGCTGAACATGCCACTAAATAATGAATAAATAGCAATTGTGTCAAATTATTAAAATATAGTTTCATTTGTCCTCATCCCAGGAGTGAGAAAAAGAACTCACCAAATTATTTCGGCACTCGTCATGGCTGGCGTCTTCTTCAGTGTGGGATGAGGACTAATGAAACCGTATTTTAATTCTTGATTTGCACATCCTGATAACCTAAAGACATTTGTGTCAAATTATGATTTTAGCTTGAGAAAACCAACTATGACTTCTTTCCACTGAACTGTGCTTTAAGTCTATTGCAAACTGAAGATTCTAAAGAAATGAAGCTTGAGACTCTAATGCAGCAGGTGACCTATCTTGTGAACAAAATGAAAGAAGATGTAAGTATGACCATTGGGTCAATCAGTATGTCAACAATAGGGGAATTGAAATTCTGCCATTTTAATTTGTAGTCACAAATGCTTTTCGCCATCTTAAAAACAACGCGACTCGTGGTTCAACTATGGTGTACATGAAGTAAATATTGTTTTGAAGTCTCTGTTCTGCGAAAAAAATATTGTGGTGACTACAGCATCCAAAATGCCAGGTTAAATGTGACAGAAATGAAATCCCTGTATTGTCTGCAAGTATGCCATTCACGTCTGATCTGCCTGATCCACGGTCCGGACCAACAATTCACTGACACACCCATATCAACAAATATCTCGGGTTAAGCCAATGAAAATCATGACTCCTTGTTGTACATAATTGCCGTCAAATTCGCTAAAAACTGGTGAGAAATGGTCACAAATAAGGCTTATGCATCTTTAATTACAACAAACATGCACAAGACTCATCTTCAACATCCTTTAAACTACAAGTTATTCAAAATAAAATTCTTTCATATCTTTAATGGAATATTTTCATCACATTAACAGGAGGCTTTGAAACAGCAAGAAATAGAGATCAAACGACAACAGGAGTGGCTTACTCAACATCAAGACAGTGTGGGGAAAGAACAGCCTAAGCAACTGCAAACTAAACAGTCAACTGTTAAAGAACCTATGAAGGTGTTTGCAAGACCATCAACCCTGCAGGAATCTGCACCCGTCGTGAAGTCATCATCGAGACCACCATCGCCATCTAGTGGCAAAGAGTGAAATCACAGTTTTAAAATGTCAATATTTTGTTTGTGATGTGTAGCCAGACAGGGAATTTTGGACAAAGATCTCCCAGGAGGCCTTCATGCATTAACTGAAATTGAAAAATTTCTGTTTATTAAGAAGTTATTGTATGATCACTGGTCCGTCTCATGAGAGATGCCTCAATGTTCATATATGAGGGCATTATTACCATGTATCGTTTGTTCTTGTTTAAATTCAATGCAAACAAATTCTTGTTCATAATGATATTTTTATTAGTACACCGTCCAGTGATGTTTGTTTTGATATGAATTTGTATGCACTTTACATGTTTGTACAATCTGTGGATTTATACTTTATTTATTCCATATTGCACATAAAAGGTTCTGTGATATTTTTCTACTTAATATGGATTTTAAATTTTCCGATTGTTGATATTTTATGAGGAAATGCGTGACTGTTTTTTTTAATGTATATAATGTAAAAAATTATAAATTTTGCAGTAATGATGTATTTATTTTGAAAACTTCTTTGATGCAACTCATGATGCATTTGATGATTACCTGATATTATACTATTAGTTGTCTACTTGGATACCAGTCTTACATTAAGGCAATGTTTTGTCACCAGATTGACTCGGTAGACTGGATTTTCAATCAACTAATACAATTTAATGAAGTCATTATGTGTGTTTGAAACATATTGGGATATCAAGTCTCCATACAATTTTTTCCAGAGTGCAGACTTAAATTTTATGCCAATTACTTCCTCACTCAACCTTCCAAACATTCCTAACACTTTAAGTTTTTTCAAAATTAGTAATTAAATCATGTTGCTCGAGCTCCTATAGGCAGGTTAATTGTATTTCTGACTGTTATTTAGTGATGAAACTTGATGTTTTTCTTTCTGAATATTGGGAAACATAGTTATGACAAAATGTCCTGCATGATTCATTGTACTTGACAATCATGTCTTGTCTTGATTGAAAGTGTATTTATAAGATGGCAACATTGTACACATTGTTAACAAAATGCACTCACTTGGCCTGAAATAAAGTGAATCCCTATAGTTGGTAGTTTTTATGCGTCCACATATTGATTTGTGATCGCATTTTGTTGTCATCCTGGTGATCGTCAGTCGTCCACAATTGGTTTCTGATTGATTATTTCGAAAAACGCACGTTACATTTTCCATGGATCAGAATGAAAAGATTTTCAGGTCGTGCCCTGCACCCAGGCTCCCCCTGGTGGCAAAAAAGGACGGAAGTTGCTGTAATTGGTTTTTTGTCCTGTGATGTATAAATGAATTAATTTAATATGAACATTTAGTGTAAACAATATTATTTTGTCATTTTTGCAAAATTGTGAGCAGAGAAAATCTCAACAGCAAAATAATAAACAATAGGAAATAAAATATTACAAGAAGTGCTCTAATGTTTATTACAAGGAATGGAATGCAAAAAATTATCATAAATAATGGTTATACAAGAATTTCACTACGTATAAATATATGTGGACTTAGAAAAATCTTAAATTTTAATTATTTGACAACATAATGTCACAACCAACTATTACCATTCCTTAAAATCTTTTCACATTTGACACTATTTACTCTTACTAAATTAACATTCTACAGTAGGTCTTGTAACATGCAATGAAGAACATAAAATAATGATATATTGCTTAATTTGCACTTTTTAATGATCTACTTATCCGTAAAGCAATTCTTTTTATTTTAATCCAAATTATTGTTTTAATCTAGACCAACCTTTCTGAACCTGATTCATATATTGTTCAAAATAGTTGATAATTTTACATTCGTAAGTAAGCAATGTATGACTTAAAGCTGGCATAGCAAAATGGCAATAATATGGATGGAATCTTTTAAATGATTTTTAAAAATAATGTAAAAAATATCTAAAATGGAAATGACAAGTAACACAAAATGTGTTTCACATGATAAACAAATAACATGTTAATTAACAAGACCTTAACAAAACACAATAAAGTCACTTTAAAGATGCATGAAGCCGTATTGTTGACCATAAAAGTAATAAAAATAAATTGATATTGAAACTTGCCTATTTAGAACTGCATGCACCATACTTGGAATATCCCAACATTTCTGGCTCCACACATTAATTTAAATAAATGCATCCCTGAATGACTTTTAGAGTGTAAAATATCTTGGGTTGGGCCAACACAAGTTAAATTTTAATCTGTTTTAAGTCATTTTTGGAACTTATATGACTTTTATGGTCATGGATACGGCTTATGCATCTTTAACATACTCAAGTTGCAATTTATAAAGATAACAAACAACAAACTTTGCTATAAATCTAATGTATACGTCCATTATTTACTCAAAGAGATTCTAAGTACTGGGATCACTAGTTGATAATATTTACCCATGATTTACAAACTAATAAAAAAAATCAACCACATAATTTCATTGGTATTGATATTCTGAAAAATATCGGCAACCAATTTGACTGAATGTATCTAATACTGGTTCCTCATTGACTGCCTTTTAATTTTCATTCTAGAATTTTAACTCAAAGATGGCTTAAAAGCCTATTTCATGACTAACATGTTTAATCTTTCAAATCCAATGAGTGCATCATGTTTACTTGTAGAGCAAGCTATGAAGTTTAAAAACAGACATAGATTTTACAAATTAATACATGTTCTACAATAGACTAAACTCAGTCTGTCGTTTTCAACAATGGTGGGAGGTCTTCCGGTTCCTTGCCAAAAGTAGACGACCGTATTTAAACAGAGTGACGTAATCAACATACACTTAGTGATACTTGACTTTTGCGTAGGGAGTAAAGACCGTCGTTCGAGAGGGGCTGTGGGACAGACTAGTTCTACGCAAAAACACTCGGTTTTCCTATTACGAGCATGAAAGGCCATTAATGCTAGGTCCTTTTATAATTCTCAAACCTTCTTTGGTTTCAGTGAGTCAGTAAATAGTGGCACATTCAGTGGAGTGTCCATATATTCTACACTTTTACACTGATCATAGGCAGCATCTTCTGTCGACTGGTATGATTGATACGGCTCAGGAATCGTATCCATTGGAAAGTCAAACTGTGTGTCGTATTGTGATTCATATTGTGGACTGAAATATAGAAAATACAGAATAGAAATAGGATTAATTAATGGAGCATTCGTCACTTTGGAACTATCGACAACAACCCAGAAAAACTATTTTAAAGTTTTTAAACTTGAAAACAAAAATAAAATTGAGAAGCTGGCGTGCACTATGCGAGGATGTCACTTGTCAGTCTGACTAAAGTCTTATTTTGTGTCAAGTGTTCACTGTTCATATGATTGCTTTGGGCAGCCTCGCAGTCTCTAAAAATGATTCATCTTTTCTTTTAAAATGCCTGGATTTCAGAGGATTGAGGATTTTTTTTTAAATTCACAAAAATCTCGGGTTGTTCACGGTTACGGGTAGTAAACAATGGTAAACAAGCTGGCAATAACAGATTGCTGTCCACATAAACAGACAACTTCTCACTAGAAAATTGTAACTGAAAATGCACATATTTTTTTTTAACTGGATAAGTTGTTTAAAAAACAATGACATAAAACAACTCACTGAATTTTTCTATTGGCCCTTTTATGAGAAAGCTGTCTAAATTTGGCCAATAGTCCTTCGGGAGATTTGTGCATCCTAAAGTACATCACTGCAACAATGACGAGGACTAAGAACAACGCTGCTCCCAGGGTTCCAATAACAACATGGAGGCCACTAATGCTGCTAGGACTCTGATTGTTGAACGGATCCGCTTCCTTGTGTGACGTAGCTTTGACAAAGCCATCCACTGTAAAATAATGTTTCAATTCTTTGATTTTATAACGTGGTCTAATTGCTTTCAGCAAAACAAATCCTCATGTGAAAAGGTGCATCACAGCGCCACTCGTGGGGTAAAATTAAACTGGCTTATAACGTTAAAATTACCACAGAAATTACTAGGACCCCAGTGGTGTAGTGGACTAGCACAACTATTATGTAAATAGGAGACCCGGGTTCGATTCCCAGTCGGGTTCTGAATTTTTCTGTCTTTTCAAATTTTTTGATTTTATAATGTTGTTAAGTTGTTTGTTGGTTGATTACGATATTTAGTTGGCACCAAAAGAAACGTGTTTTCACTTGAGACATCCAGGAACTATCTTAGCACCTGGTGTTTGGTTTATTACAAACACAAAAGGTGTCACAAAATGCCGGGCGCAATACATAACGAATGTAGATTCTCAGCCATCCAGTTGCCAAGAAGAAGCGTGTTAGTGAACACGCGAAAAGTAGCATGTATGTATCTAAATTTCCAGTAGCCTATTTGATTTAATTAAAAACTTCATTAGACAGCAAAACTGCGTTGATAAAAGTTCAAAATAAAAACAGGGATATAATTGTGATGGCGGTTACTGATTTTAAAATGTTTAAAATGATGAACATATTATTAACTCATACATTGCTACACATGAATGTAGAATTGTCAATTATTGAAATACAACGTTTCATCAGTTTCTTCTACACAAGTTGATAATTTCAAGTTGCCAACTCTTGTTATTACCTAGCTACGGCTATGATTAATCAAAGCTAGTGTTTTTACCGCTGTTTTAATCATTTCTACGGGAAATAAAGTGCTGGATTTTATTCTATTTTAACTCATCTATATACACTCCGGTCTCGACAACATATTTTATTTTATGATTAATCAGTTGTTCCCACTATTTTTGACCTCCTATTCTTTTCATATTCAACATGTACTTTAATTCATTCTTTATTCACTTTTCTGATGATGATTAGTACAGTCTGTAATTAGAACACATAGTGTCTTAATAACTAACATGTAATTTCACAGTGTAATCCTGTAGTGAGTTGTACACATGATTAGAACCGTTATTAATACCCAAGTTTCTTAATAACTTACATGTAATTTCACAGTGTAATCCTGTAGTGAGTTGTGGACACGTACATGTATAGCCCGCAATCTTATCAACACATGTACCCCCGTGCATGCATGGTGAAGACACACATTCATCAACGTCCACAGAACAGTGTTTGCCTAAAATCAAAAGAAAGACAATGAATTTTAGGGATAAATGAAGGAATATACCATAATACAAGTCATGAGTACTTCTCAAATAGTGGGTAAATATAGATGAACATAAATCACTAACTGGTGAGAGCATCTTGCTGAACTATTCAAGATCTACTTAACAATGGGGCTAGTTGACCAAAAGGCGGCAGCAGTGTATTATGTGGTAAATCAGCATAGCGCATGCGTCCGTAAAGCCATTGTTTACAGAGGAGCAGCCTGGTCGTGCGTAAGATCAGCTAGAGGACCAGGTAATACCACATAATACAATAGCGCCATCTGAGGAGTTCTCAGTTTGCCAACTAGCCCCATTCTAAACTGCAACTAACCGCTAGTTCCTTGAGGACAGATACAGACAGTGTCATCCCCAAAGTCGACACACTTGACACCAGATTTACACGGGTTAGGCATACACAGGTCAACCTGGAATGAAGAAAGACTTATGAACATTTTAACAACAAATAAATGGACAACATTTAAAGAAAGTTATCTAGTATGCAAAATAACAAGGAATTTGAGAACTTTACTTAATAATGTGTGTTTTGTGTTATCATTCAAGTAAATCATTATATCACAAGTTATTGTATATTCATGCAGATATTGTCGGTCGCAGGTTACTTGCCAACCATGGCCAGTACTCATTCCCAGCTAAGTCGATTGTAGCAATGCCAGACAGGTGTCTTGCTCAAAGTCACAACGGACAGCCCAAGTTTGAATTAATACTCGAAGTCAGGACCTCTTGATTCTGCCGCTCTACCAACCGAGCAAATCCCACTAGCTGTTGTGTATATGGCACACGAAAAGTCACAAATACTTTTAATTGCTCTAATGCATTCTTATCATCTTTACCTTTATTGAACAGTCTTTGCCTGTATATCCCTTCGTACATTGACAGCTAAACCCATTCACTTTATCCACGCATATTCCAGCATTCTTACATGGATCAGACTGGCATTCATC
>JAOXYC010164438.1:0-13405 GCA_028565715.1 Phoronis pallida
CATAGTCGCTTTACTTGATAACAAAATTATTCTTTTCCGTTAAACCGTTTTTTCAGAAAAATGAGTTCAATCGGTACTAAAAAGGGCTGTTTTTGGAGGTTTTTGTTGCCTAGCAACGACAGGGTAATAGGCACGTGAATGAAACTCTTATTATTTCTATGTGGGCTGATGCCCGACCTATGTTGAAAGTTTCGTGCAGATTGGTCGTGTCCTTCTTGGAGAAAAGTTGTCTTAAAATAAAAAGGAAAAAAAGAATAAGAAACGGAGGAAAAACAACTGGTTTACATCCTGTAAGATGTAAACCTAATGATTTATAACTCTAATACTGGAACTTCAATTATACATACAATGCGACGTTTCACCACTGAACTGTACTGTTGGCTTGATCACTTTCTAATGAGCCATGACACTTTGGGTGCTTTGGGTCACGTGATAACCTCAGGAACCCAGCGCTGAAGATTTCCCGCCGGTTATCACGTATTAGAATTATTTTACATATTGATATAAGTTTGTTCAACAGACCATCAACAATTACCGAAAAAGTTCATCTGACTGGTAGATATATTTGAATTAATTTCATTTGGCACAGTCACTTGTTAAAATTTTGCGAAAATTTTTAAGCCGTCTTTGTCAAGCACTGGAATGAGAATTAGGCTGACCGGAAACTGCAGCGACTCCTCGTGTAGAATTGAAAATTTTCGCAGAATTTTACCAAGTCAGTGACTTCGCCAAATAAAATCAATTCAACAAAGACCATCAACAATTTTTCAAGCAAATTATACTGGACACATAGGTATAGATGAAATAATCGTGTCCATGTTGATATTAAATACATGTTAGGGATAGTTTAACAAAAGTAAGTTATTTTTCAAACCTTTTTTTGGTGTTGAAGTGATGGGCCCCTCATTTAACTTTGGTGTCGCTAACTCTGAAATGAGGAATTTTTTGGTATTATAACCAGCACTGAATCAATCATATCAAGATGTGATATAATTATAATCATATCAAGACTATTTTAATTTTCCTTATTTATTGACTACACAAATGTATCAATTGTTTTTCACTTACCCCCTTTTAAATAGAAAACATTCTGAAATTGATTGTGTAAAAAACAGACTTGAAAAATGTTTTTTATCTAGTTGAACTTTTAATTTCTTTTTATGTTCAACCCAACTTTCTTCTTAAAGGTTATGTGGGAGGCTATTTGGCAATACTCTTACTTTTTCAAATATCTATGATATAATATTTTAAGCCCATTAAGGTATATGCAATTAGAGCAAGCATTAGTTTCTGACATTCATGTGGTCACGTGACGTGACTAATGGCTTTTCAAATCAAAATTTATTTTTTTTTCAAAAAAAATTGACTTTGGTACACGTCACTCAAAAACCGATGTATTAACGATTTATTAACTAATTTACAATTCTGACAGTAAATTCTATTTGTAAAAAAGTGCCATTTTTCTTGTTTTGATAAAATAATTGGATCTTATACTCTAACAGAGCGTCAAAATCTAGAGTAGCGAAATGTTGAGAAAAATCCGCTACTCTTGATTTTTGACGCTCCGTTAAAATAATACAAAAAAATTATCTAAACAATTAAAATGGCACTTTTTACAAATAGAATTTCGAAATAGTGAATAAATCGGTTTCTAGTTTTTGAGTAATGTGTACCGAAGCTAGTTTTTTTTTCAAAAAAAACTAGTCACGTGCTCAAGGAACGCTAAACACTAATATTTGCCCTCAAAGTATTGTTTGGTACATTACCTTTCTGAAAATGTATACTTTCACAGTCTGGAAATTATTGGTTTCCTAATTTTCTAAAAGAAAGACAGTTCAAGGGAATCTCTAATTTAAGCCTCCCACGTAACCTTAAGCAGTTGAGCAACATTGCATCACATGAATGTTTGTGCTTCACGCATACCTTTTGGGAAATGACTGGTCATGTGTTCCTTTAAAGTGTCCCTGGACGATAACGACTTGTCACAAATGTGACACTCATATACTGAAAAACAATTTTTTTTCATGTCATATCACTATTACACATAAGCAAGGCACATGGTACTGCTGATCGACCGGCTGCCAGCATGCCATGTCCAACGGCATCACCTGCGATTGGCTTTTTCAGAATGATCTGTCACTGATTGGCTGTTAAAAAAAGAATTCTAATTAACATGCTTTTTTATTTTGAACCCACATCTATTCTCTTAATTATAAAGTGAATCATATGTTATTAAGAACAAAAATAAGAACCTACCAATTGGTGGTTCATAGTAGACTGGTTCCATTTCAGGGAAAGGTGCTGGTTCAATCTCAGGGAAAGGTGGTGGACTGCTTCTATCTGAAAACACAATATATACTCTACATATATAAATGTTCAGTTCATTATATATTCATTAAAATAGCAGTTCAGTAAACATTGCCTAATTTGTCAGTTTGAGAAAGGTAAATAATCAATTTTTAAAACAAAATATTGCTGGAAAAAAATATACAAAATGAGAAGACAAACAGTCGTGTCGTAGTGCAAAAGTCTAAACATTGCAGTTTTCTCAGGAAAAGTATCTTTTCAAGTACTAACCACTTGGTGTTTCAAAAACAATTGCTGGTTGCAACACAGTCAAATGATGTGGACTACTGGTGTCTGAAATTCACAAGGAAGGTAAGTTCAAAGCTAGCTACCCCAAAATTTTTGTTTGCCTTTTCTTAGTACTAATAAATATTGATCGACAACATTTGCATGAAAACATGTATTTCACAGGATCTAGCCACTAAGGGTGGGACCATTCACCGAAATTGAATCGAATTTGATTAATAAATCGTTGATTAGATTATGTACTAATCGAATCGAGACAAAAAATTAATCGAACAAATCAAAAAAAGGTGAATTGGACTATGATGCAGGTTCATTATATTCACGAAAGGACTCGTACACAAACTTTCTAGTTGATTTGTATTTTGACCCCAGATCCTAAACAATAAGGAGGCAGTATCTTAAGGCCACCTAATTAATCAAATTTTGAAAAAGACCAAATACCAAACGCAAAACAACACCTCTTAAAAATAGATAATAAGTATGGCTTTAAATAAATATATTGAATAATTTAAACAAATAAATATAGTTCTTAAAATCAATACCTGGTGCAGACAGAGTTCCTGCATTATCTGCCACAGAGGCACTACTACTTGATAAAGTGTTGTCACCTAAATGAAATGAAAATATTTTGTCGTAACTTTTCCATTTAAGGAGGAATCGGTATTGTAAGTCATGCTTAAACATGACATTCAATAAGGTGCAATTTAAATTTCATGCAATTAATTAAAAAAATGGTCATAAAGTGTGCTAGATACTTTTGTTTTATAAATTGCAATTAATATAAGCCAACAAGAAATCTTTATCAAAAGTGAACATCCTTCAAATAGATTTTTCACAATTGGCTAATAGCACTAAAACTATTTTATTTCTGATTTCTATTAGAAACCTGTTACTAAAAGTGACATATTCAATTTGTATTGCTAAAAAACAATTATTTCCTTCAAAATTGCTTTAACATCATCTTATGGGTTGATTTTAGTCTAAGGGCATCACATACTTGTTAAATAATGTGCATTTTGAAAAGTTAATGCAATAATGATAAAGTTGACAGTGCAGTGTTACTGCATCATAAAGAGAAAAACATTTTACCTGATATAACTGAAGAGTGACCATGGATGTCAATGTTCAGTTTTGCAAACAGTTTTTTTCGGCTGTTTTCTTTAGCAGGGTCAGCCACCTAAAGTATAAAACATTTTTGAAGTGCATGAAAAATGTGACTCGGATCGACAACCATTTGTCCTTCACATGTCGACAGGAAATGTTTTCTGTAAGTACCAGGGTCCAGTATAAAACCATAATTACACAACTCTTTATCGAGACTGCTCAGTTAGGCCCCATTTTATACTTTAAAAAATTACCAAAAAACTCCATTTAAAATCAAAAACAGACAGAAAGGCCAATATCAATTCTGATGCTATAATTGTTTCGAGTGTGTCTGAATCTTCTTACAAGTTCAACATTTACTAATAGGCCATCTCGTACCTTCAGGGGTCGTTTTCTTCCTTTTTCCTTATTTGCATTCTTAATGACATTTTCCTGTAAGGAAAGTTAAGGTGTCAATATGTAAGTTTAAATTGGACTTGCAAATAATAATCAGAAACATCTCAATATGTTTCATGAACCACTTTTATAGTCATAAATTCTAGTGACCTCTTTAAAATTCACTTCAGTTATTAAGATTGATCAAAATGTTTTACAATTTTACAAAATAGCAAAACAAAAACAAATTGCAAATTATGTCAATTCATAAATTACCTTATTTATATGAAGGTGTGTCTTGCTTGTCAAAGCTTTAGTAGTGTTCTTGGTTTTTGTCTGTTTTTGTAGAGGTGTACTTTTGGTTGTTGGCTGAAAGAAAGTTCAGGTTTAATTTCTTGTAAAAAGTTATCTTACCTTGCTCAACACTCCATAGCATAAATCATCATTGAAGACTAAAAACATTCAGTAACAAATGTTTCCCATTTGCTACCATATAAATGCTGATAGCCATCATCTTTAGGTTGTTGCCACAATTAAAAAAATCCCACTTTGTTTTTGTATGCTTAAATAATGTATAACTTTCATAACCACAAAATAATTACCTTTGCTGATCTCTTGCTTTTCGACTGAAAGAAACAATAAGTAGAAATGTACATTTATTCGCAACAAAGACAGTTCACAATTTTTTGAAGACTGTGTTGCTTATATATCTTCATTATAATTAATGTTGGTCATAGCAATGGCTTCTAATTATATTATTTTCGCATTTCAAGTATCATTTATTCATTTGGAAACAAACCATGAACAGTATATGCCAATATGGATATGTACTATGGTAGGCTTCAACATTCAACAAAGTGAACTAATGGACAAATAAGACTCAATTTAAGAGTCCATAATGTTACAATCTTGAGTAACCAGCTGCGAATAACTATTTCATTTAGTGTTGTTCATGACCGCTTCAAGTGGATTGAGGACAACTTAGGCATGATTGCTGTACTTACCGGGATACCTATTAGATTTTTTTTTTATAGATTTATTTGCACAGAAACGATGAGAAAGCTGGAGTTGATCCGATCCGGTTCTTTCTCTTACAAAAATGGCAAAAATAATATTTCAAGGGCAATATGACCAAAAACAAAACGGACACACTTGCGCCTAAATTGAACAAAATTCACAATACTAATATGAACAGATTTACTTTAACAACTTAACAATGCTAAAATTAGAAAGAAGCATGCAACATACACCTCCCAAGCACTGTTTTGTCCAGTTTTTGAATTTTGGATGAAATATTGCAAAACACATGCAATTTGACTTTAAAATCCGAAAAAGTTGGTTTAAATATTGAAAAGAGGAATTATATTTATAATGTTGGGCTAGAGTTATGATAGGCCCTGGTATCAAGAAGTCTGCTGGTTTGATATTTTGCATGTTTTGCAGTTTTCACCCAAAATTCAATGGACTAATAGGACTTATGACTGTTCATTCACTAATTATTGTGCTTGAGTTAATGGAATTGCATGCTTTTTTGCATTCAAAGCACCTTTGCATTTAGTTCACGACACTCCTTGTATAGGGCAGCTTTGTTTTCTGTAATGGCATGAGTTAGCAAACATTAAGTCACCATGGTTAATAAAATAAAGCTCTATTTGATATTCTTTCATTGTTCTGTTTTTCTGGTTTTGTTGTTTGAAGATTTTGAAATCTTTTGCAAAAGAAAAGAATTTAAGATAAATAATATTACAAAGCAATAGTGATAGCAAGTGCAGAACAAAGCATACATAGTATATTATCAAAACTAAGCAGTTGCATATTCTCCCAATCTTTTGTCAAAAATTAGGAAAACATTGGTTACGTACACCATTTTAGCAATCGGCTGATGCAGTATATATACCTGAAACTTTCATCACAATCGCTTCATAATTCACTCCACCATACAGCGCAAAAACGGCACTCCCTACATCAACATCAGGTGCTGACTGGAATAAATCAAAACCAGAATTTCCATCTGGTGTCAGATCGGCAAGGGTTTCTACATTGTATAGACCGTCTTCCTTAAACTTGACCAAAAAAAATGTTGTCTCTGAAAAGTAAGAGAAATATTATTCAGGTTTTTATCAGTGAGGAACTGTATGTTGACTTGTGTTGTAATTATGGTTGATACCGTCATCCCGATACTCATGAATCTGAATCTGAACAGAAGAACACTACTGGTGTATTTTATATCCAAATTTGTTAGAATAAATTCATTTGTTCCATTTTTAACAAAATTGTCTGCAATATTGAGCCAGTGCATACCAGAAGTCGGCAATGTAAACAAATCAAGAAGGCCTAGACGATTTTGCCGAGTGGGCGGATTCCGCCAAGAACTTGCAATAAAAAAACGACCACAAAAAAAACTAGTAATTGAGGAATTTCATGGACTGCATTTATATATGACCGTGAATAATTGGAAACTAATTTACTTACCATCATCAAAAAAAACTGAGGATTTCACCCGTCTTTGTCCGGACATTTGTTATTGTAAACACTGATAAATCTTCGCAAAACTGAAACCAATGAATTCAGCGTCTCTAACTACGGCTCTCGTTGTATAGTCACGCATTTGCGAGACTATCTAAATAAAACACAATTAATACATGTTACTCGGAAATTTGCAACGATTCGAACATTCGAATGATCATTTCCATGATGATTTCAAATTATAAAAAAGAATACCAGTGAATACGTAGCACCAACAAAAAAGAAAGTAACTATGAAGTTTCGCGCCAGTTCCGTGGACCTATATGCGCATGCGCCAAGTAGCGTTGCCTCGTTCCCAAGCCCAAATGGCCCCGCGTCGGCTGCATTTGGCGTTTGGGCTTGGGAACACAGTTTTTATGCACATTTTTACTTAGACAGGAAGATCCCATCTCACAGCTAGCTATTGTGAGTTACGCGGTGATGATTGTCAACAAATTTTTACTTTTTTAAAAGTCTTCTGTGGTCACATAGTTTTGACAATATCTTCTGGACTTTATTGCGGTGGTTTTCTTTCAAACCTGACGCTGTTTGTGCTTTTCAAATTCTCCAACGTGGAACTTGTGACTGGACAGCCATCTTTGATTTCGCCATTTTGTGACTGTGAGCCTCGGCTTATTCTCGATTCTTCCGAAGCGCTTTATCAGTGTTTATAAATATGTTTCGACACAGTAGTTGAGTTCACACGTGTGACTGGACTACTCAAGTGCAGTAGGAACAACCACGAATATATGACTGAACACCCATGACTGGAAGACTGGGAAACATTTATTGTGATTGTAATGTAATTGAGTTTGCTCAGTGCATGTAACCAGGTAACAATTTAACAATTGAATCGATTGAAGCGAACATTGTTTGATTTACTTATCAGAATTAAGATTTTACTACGTCCATGACTGATGCTGTGAAATATGCAGGGATTCATACTTTCTAGAGACAGAGACAAGATCTTAATTTGAGACTTCACTTTGTCAACGTAAGGTTGACTTGACTATGCCAATTGACGGTTAGGCGAAAAAATAAACACAGGGATTTACTACCAAGACAACATAAGACAATTAAGACAATGGCGGATCATCTGGACGTTGAAAGTGAAACCAGAAAACAAAAACGCGGTCCATACGCCAATGAATCTCGCACGACGGCTTGGAGGAGACACAAAACTGCTAAGATTGCAGAGAGTGATAATACTGGTGAGAAACAAAAAGCTTCTATGGATGTAGATGATTACGGAGACAGAGTTGTCAATGAAGGAGGTTTTGTGTTCGTGGACGATGAGGCCGGTGGCGGTGTGGACGATGTAGATGGTGACGACGACTTCGAAATGAGCGAACCAGTCGATGACCCTGATGACGATCAGAAACCATTATTCGATGGGTCCAGGATAACTGTGGCGGTTAGCCATCTTCTAATATTGACGTTTGCCATGAGACATGGCCTCTCACATGAGGCAATAAACGATCTGCTGGTGCTCATTGACCTTCACTTGTGCGTGCCGAATCTTTTCACGAAGTCAAAACAAATCTTCAATGGTTTTTTTGATAAACTGAAGAAACCAATCAAACAAGTTTTTTACTGTGCACATTGTTACTTCATGTGCAGTAAAGAAGATTCAAAGTTTTGCGAGAATGACGACTGCAAAAAACCATTAGGCAAAGATTGCTACTTCGTTTTTCTTTCTCTCAAAGAACAGATTCAGGAGCGTTTATCAGGTAAATACCTTGTGTGGTATAATTGTTTTTCAACTTCAGTTGAAGCCATCTCTTGAAATGTACTCTTAGTCTTAGAACTTATATTAAAAATGCCTTTTTATTGTATTTAAAAATAATGGCAAAATGGAAGCCAGATAAGCGTTTCCCGAAGTCCTAATTATCTCTCCTAAGTCATGAAATATCCTAAAAATGTTTGAACAGTATAACAAATTTATAAAATGTACTTGCAGTTACATGTGTTTTGTATACTACATACATGTATCTGCCGTTCAACTTTAGCATTTAAGAAATTACATAATGTGACAGTGCTTCATAGTTTTTGAATTGATATTTCACAATTTTTTTTTTTAAGATATACTGCCTGCAGTGTCATCATACAAGGAGTCTCGCAAACAAGATGGCATTATAAGGGATGTTCAAGATGGAAAACTCTACAATGAATTATTCGATGGATCTCATTTTAGGAATACACCCGATGAAAGCAAACAAGTTGAACAACATCTATCCCTTCAGCTAAATACTGATGGTGTTAATATAATGAATTCGCGAAACTTCTCTGTATGGCCTCTGTACCTTACGATCAACGAGTTGCCTCCCAAACTCAGGTAACTTTTGAAAACCCATTGCTAATTGTTGGTTATCAGTTTTAAGTGTTCGCAAATATTCAATCTCAAAGGAGTTTTATAAAAATGTTGTAACCAATTGCTGTGTTCATCTTTGGATATTTCTAGTTAGCTTAGTGAGATGGTTTTGATTATAAATTATATGTAGAAATACCGAAGAACGTTCTATCCCTTTAAGCTGGTCATTAACAGGTTGATGACATGTGAATGTTATTTGTTAAACATTGAAAAAATGTGTTTTATTATTTTTCAGGTTTACAAGGTCTTTTAGGTTGTTCTGTGGACTGTGGTTTGGAGCTAAGAAACCGCTGACAAATGTTTTTCTCCAGCCTTTGCTTGATGAAATAAAGGAACTGTTTTATCACGGTAGGTTAAAATTACACCAATCACAATTTTTAATGAAACCAACATAACTGAGATGTCCACTATTTTCAAGCTATATACATTAAAACTTGCTTAAGTCGTCTTCACCTAAGTCGTTCTTCGCGTAGACGACACTTTTAAACCGTGTTCACACGAGCAATTTTGTCACGTGCGTCTTGTCGCACGTCTGTGTTCCAGCTGTGTTTACACGAGCAACGAGCGTCTTGTCTATATATTATCTGTCTCAGCATTTTTTTTCTATTCAGACATCAAAAAGAACTGACATTTTTACAATTTTTTGTATGCAAAAAAAATTCGTAAATACAGTAAACCTCATCTTTAGTCATCATCTCACAAGTCATCCTTAGGATGAGTCATCGCTGTAGATTTTTAACCTTATTATTTGACACACTTTGTCAATTGATTTCAGGGGCTCTTTAAGACATTAACAATGTCAAATCTTAATTACTTGTGTTCTAGGTATCGATGTCATTGGCAGCTCTGTTACAAAGGTGAAATGTGCCCTGCTTTCTGGTGTTTTTGATGCCCCTGCACGAGCTTCTATGCAAAATGTAACCCAATTCAACGGATATTATGGTTGTGGTTCCTGTCTTATTAAAGGCGAAAGTGAAGACACCGAAAATGGACACAAAGTTGTTTTTCCATTTTGTTATGATGATAACATAACCAATGGTTGTGGTGAAAAACGAACAAAGAGAGAATCTATTAACCTTGCTATTCAGGCCGAACAGTTAAAGAAACCTCAAATGGGAATTAAGGGAGTGTCATATTTTGTTTTACTTGACCATTTTGACTTTATTCGTGGTGTAACCATTGACTACATGCACACTGTTTGTCTTGGTGTAACCAAGCTTTTGATGAAATTTTGGACAAACCCATTGTATAAGAAACGCCCATTTTCAATTCATGGAAAGTTGGAGGATCTGAACTCAAGGCTGTCCCATTTGCCGTTGCCCAACAGGTTTAGTAGATTGCCTAGACCTGTTGATCAACTGGGAAATTGGAAAGCCTCCGAGTTCAGATCCTTTCTTCTTTGCTATGGTACTATTGTGTTATCAGGCTTGTTGGCAGATCCTTTTTTGAGTCATTTCAATGCATTTTCAAATGCAATATTTTTATTACTCAAAGAAGAAATAACAACATCAGATCTTGAGGAAGCTCACAGATGTCTAATATTCTTTTGTGCCATGTTTCCGGATTACTATGGCATGGAATTTGTCACCATTAACCTTCACAGCTTGTTACATCTTGTTCAGAAGGTTGAAGATTTAGGACCTCTCTGGGCACATTCATGTTTTTTTTATGAGGACTTGAATGGAGATTTACGTTCCCTGTTTCATGGAACACAGAACATCCCAAATCAAATATGTCATGCTGTTAGTATTGAGAAGAAACGTCCTGCACTAGAACAGCAGCTCATGCCTGGTTCAACGGCCAGTTTTCTATATACAAAGTTGACATCATACCACAAGGTAAAAAGTAGCATGATTTCAATTTCTCAAGATTTGTTTGCAG
Source organism: Phoronis pallida (assembly GCA_028565715.1). Taxonomy (NCBI): domain Eukaryota; kingdom Metazoa; phylum Phoronida; family Phoronidae; genus Phoronis; species Phoronis pallida. Next base: position 10,829 of record JAOXYC010164438.1, read on the forward strand.
TTGGCAAAATGACTATGGTTAAAAGTGTCCAATGTGTGACTTGCTATTTTGATGGTCGTGTTATCCAACAGCTATTCAAATTTAAGCGTATAATGCTCGGCAACCAAATTATTAATTGCTCTGAGTACCTTAAAGTTCCACGCCGAAACAGTTGTACAGTCATACTTAAAAGTAATATGTATGCCAAAGTATTATTTTATGTAAAAGTTATGTTCCAAGATGATAAGGAATCATATCTTGCTGTTATTAAAGAACTCTGTCCAGTCACAGTTCCTCCGGAAAACTTGAAAAATGTGAAACATTTTTCTCATGTTAAGACTAGTGATCAAACAAAGTGTATTCCAGTAGAAAACATTACATCTTTAGTTACATACCTGTGTACTTCTGATGGCTTAGAACATGTCAGCAAGTTTCCCAACTTTGTGGAGAGAGAATAAGTGACATATGTTTTATCTGGCAAGAGGTTATGGCAACTATTTCTAGATGTCCTTTAAGATGGTCGGTAATGTTATCATTATTCTAGATGAAACAATTTTTTTGAAAAAAATATTTTTTATATTTTGTTCAAATCTGTGATGTCATAGGTGTACTAAAATACTTCCTGTCATAGCTAAACACACTAGAAAAATACATATTTCTCAAAAAATTTCAAGATTTGAATTCCAAACAAGAAAATTGCCAAATATATTTATACTTGTTGGATCCCCACATTAAACATATTTGGCAATTTTCTTGTTCGGAAATCAAATCTTATTATTTGAGAAAAATGAATTTTTCCTATGTGTTTAGCTATGACCGGAGTACTTTAGTAAACCAATGTCAACACAGATTTGATCAAAAATATATTTTCACTAAAATTGTTTTTTCTAGCATAATGATAACATTACCGACCATCCTAATGGACATCTAGAAATAGTTGCCTGTACCTTTAAGGATTATTTTTATGCGTCCACATATTTATATGTGATCGCATATTGTGTGTCATTGGGGTCCGGTGTGTATATAGGGGGGGACAGCTACTGCGAGTCAGTGAATAAAAAGGATGGGGCAGCATTCGCAAGATGCCTAGTCAGAACATTGTTTCCGGGGGCGGTTTCCATTGATCAAATCAACCGGGATGTATTGGGAGGTGGCCATAAGTAAGAATAAAAAATTTGAACGTAGACAATCAATGCAACGTGAAACAAAATTTTTATTGTAGACATGAATTATTTATAGAGGCTGCAATTCCACCGCGGGCAAGACAAGATGTGCAATTACTCGCGTCTTTAGTGCCAAACGACACCATCAAGAGTCATTAGGGGTCGGGTGTGTATATAGGGAGGGACAGCTACTGCGAGTCAGTGAATAAAAAGGATGGGGCAGCATTCGCAAGATGCCTAGTCAGAACATTTTTTCCGGGGGCGGTTTCCATTGATCAAATCATCCGGGATGTATTGGGAGTTGCCTGTACCTTTAAGGATTATTTTTATGCGTCCACATATTTATATGTGATCGCATATTGTGTGTCATTGGGGTCCGGTGTGTATATAGGGGGGGACAGCTACTGCGAGTCAGTGAATAAAAAGGATGGGGCAGCATTCGCAAGATGCCTAGTCAGAACATTGTTTCCGGGGGCGGTTTCCATTGATCAAATCAACCGGGATGTATTGGGAGGTGGCCATAATTAAAAATAAAAAATTTGAACGTAGACAATCAATGCAACGTGAAACAAAATCTTTATCGTAGACATGAATTATTTATAGAGGCTATAAAATCACTGCAATTCCACCACGGGCAAAATAAGATGTGCAATTACTCGCATCTTTAGTGCCAAACGACACCATCAAAAGAGTCGTTAGGGGTCCGGTGTGTATATAGGGAGGGACAGTTACTGTGAGGCAGTGAATAAAAAGGATGGGGCAGCAATGGCAAGATGCCTAGTCAGAACATTGTTTCTGGGGGCGGTTTCCATTGATCAAATCAACCGGGATGTATTGGGAGGTGGCCATAATTAAAAATAAAAAATTTGAACGTAGACAATCAATGCAACGTGAAACAAAATCTTTATCGTAGACATGAATTATTTATAGAGGCTATAAAATCACTGCAATTCCACCACGGGCAAAATAAGATGTGCAATTACTCGCATCTTTAGTGCCAAACGACACCATCAAAAGAGTCGTTAGGGGTCCGGTGTGTATATAGGGAGGGACAGTTACTGTGAGGCAGTGAATAAAAAGGATGGGGCAGCAATGGCAAGATGCCTAGTCAGAACATTGTTTCTGGGGGCGGTTTCCATTGATCAAATCAACCGGGATGTATTGGGAGGTGGCCATAAGTAACAATAAAAAATTTGAACATAGACAATCGATGCAACATGAATTATTTTTAGAGGCTTTAAAAACCACTGCAATTCCACCACGGGCAAGATAAGATGTGCAATTACTCGCGTCTTTAGTGTCAAACGACACCATCAAAAGAGTCATTAGGGGTCGGGTGTGTATATAGGGAGGGACAGCTGCGAGGCAGTGAATAAAAAGGATGGGGCAGCAATGGCAAGATGCCTAGTCAGAACATTGTTTCCGGGGGCGGTTT
>JAOXYC010165549.1:0-13402 GCA_028565715.1 Phoronis pallida
ACTCACAGCCCACAGACCTTTATTTGGAACAATCTAATTTTATCATTCACGTGTTTGTAAATTTTTATATATCAGCAACATTTAAAAATGGTCATTTGAATTATGTCAACATTCAATAAATAGACGGGCTGGATAGCTCAGTTGGTAGAGCATCTGACGGGCAATCAGGGAGACCTGGGTTAGATTCCCAGTTCAGTTCGGATTTTTTCTGTCTTTTCAAATTCAATAAATAGTGCTTGACTTAGAAATATTAAATTCCAGATTTTTTTGTGAGAAGTTCACCTTAAATCCGCTAGTCAGGATAACACTGTAGCAGTTATGTTCTTTATTACAGCATTGATGATGTGCAGTCATTCCTTCCATATGTCCACAGCTTTTCAATTATTTATTGTTTTACAGACACATCCGATGATACTGATGCTGAGAACTTGAATCGCCCGGCTCGTCGACGGAGAGGTGGCGGCCTCGACAAAGGGAAAAGCTCATCAATGCATGACTTACTTCATGGGATGAGAATTCCTGAAAATGATTTGAATGGCAAATCACTCAGTCAAACGGCGCTCGACAAAACAGCTGCATTGCATAAATCACATGATTTCCTGCCTAGAACTACTTCTATAGCAGGTCAGAGGCCAAATGTCATTCACGTACGGGCGTCAGGTAGTGATACAGACACTATGGACTTATTAAGGACAACACCCAGTGATTGGAAACCTATGTATGCTTCCACCATGACAAAAAGTCCGGCGGGCAGGAAACAAAGCTTTAATGACAGTATGGTATACGAATCAGATTCTAGTTCGGCGACAGATAATAGATTCAGTGATTCGCACAGCCTAGGTTTAGGAAGGGGAGATAGCATGAGGTCATTCAGTAGTAACCAACTCAGTCTGTTCTCAGCAGGTCAGTATTACAACGTTCAGGGACCACGGTCTCCAAGCTTATCTCAGTATTATGACGTTCAGGGACCAGGCTCTCCAAGCTTATCTCACATCGATTCTCAAAAAAGACAATGTCCCCATTTGACTTTCTTTGTGTGCAATGCTTAATTGATTGACTTTAGGGGAACTGAGGGGAGTTGGAAATGTTTTGTGTACTGTTAGTTCGGTCTTAAGGTTTACTACTTGTAAAAAGTATCAAATCTTTGTGTTTCATAGGGTAGCATTTTCTCTGAATATTTACTTGATTATTCTGTATTTCTTTTCAAAATATGAAGAAAATATCAAAAGTGCATTGTGGCCTCAGAAAGATTAGACTTCGGTTTCATGATTTTGGATTTGAAACTTACATTTTTTATCAACTTTAATGATCAACATTCCTTTAAAACTTATTCCAGAGGACAGCGGGAACAACTCCACCGTATCTAGATCTGAGAGCCGTAACTCACTTCCTACTGGTAAAGGAAATGCCGTATTCTATAGTCTAGAGCCGATACAGGCTGACGTCAAGGAACTAGAAGACCAGATGGTAAGATTCTAGGATAATCAAACTCTCAACTCATCTTATTAAACGAAGGATAAATTGTAAAACACAAACTTTGATAAATTTTTTACTTTCCCAATAAATTATAGAATTAATTTGACTTTCTTTTAATTTATGTTTTGATAGATTTTTTGAAAAAAAATTAAACATAATATGAACTCAAATTAATTTGATAAAAAATTAGAAACTCAATAATCTTATCGTATCGTATGCTTATAAAATAATAATTAAATCGTTTATTTCTAAATAAATGATTTTTTCAAGAAGTCTTTGGTAATTGATATTTAAATATTCTGACTACTGTAATTTATTTTCAAAATGTTGTATATTATGTAATATTCAAATTCTCAACAGGACACAACTATACAGAATGTAAGTCCAATCAAAAAGGTTTTAGATCAGAAAGATCGAATGTGTTAATTTTGTATTTTTATAACTGCATGTTGATAGTTGCCAAAAGTGATCAAATTGTTCGTTTTTAATTTAATTCATTGTTGTTTGCCATGGAAATAGCTCATGGAGATTTGTACAAAGCTCATGCATTTTAATAAAATACTGTGTAGTTATTTTAAAGGATAATTGCCAGTTTGAGATTCAAAAAATATTACTCAAGTTGTTTGATTTGTGATTTGTCAAAATTGTATGGCAACAATTCGGGCAATAGAAGGCATAGTTTCATTTATGAAAAATTCCGTTCTTTTAATTAAAAATATGTACGTATAAAACAACATGGCCACCAAATCAACCATTTTGACATAATCTTTAAGCATGTACTATGTTATTGGGTTACAATTTCAAACATCTGAGATGATATTAAATGAATTCTAGTTGATGCTACAATACAAAGCACTATATACTATGATGAAGTAAAAATGCAATGTTGGTTAGCTTTCATTATTGATGATTAAATACTAACAGCTTATTACATGTATATGCCAATATTCTGCGGGTTATTTTATTCGAGACAGACTCCAGCCGGGAATATTTTTTCGAGGCCGTAGGCTGATATACAATACGGCTATCAATACGGATAAATATTGTGTGTCAACAAAGTCTATTATTGTCTGGAATGAGGCTTACGTATGTGGTATAAAAGATAATAACTGTACTTGGCCATCTTGGTTTTGAATTAAATAATGGACAACTTGGATGTGATGTGTGTTGAATGTTTTACTAAATCTAAACTGACTGCATGGTGTTCGATATTAAAGCTTCTTAAACATTACTAAGCATTTCTAAAATTGCTCCAATTGATAGTTATTTAGCTTGGGAAAGCAATGTAGCATTTTTACTATGAGCCATGTTTGGTATAACCATAGATTAATAGTAGAGAAGATCCCCAACTTATGCTTGACGAAATGGTTTGTCTTGCGAAGTAGAAAAGTCTATTTACCTCGGTTCCATACATTGGTTTTGAGAAGGTACCATTTCACTTCCGGTTTGAGACTTGGGTTTGAAATACGCACAACCGGATATGAACCTATTTCATCTCGTTTTTCTAAGTTCCGAAGTCAAGTTGTGGATCTGTTCTTCTATTTATCTATGGTAAAACACATTATTACCAGACAATGTAAATTTTGCCTTTAGTTAACACCTCAAAATTTGCCTAAAACATCAAAAATCTGCTACAAGTATCAATATATGCCTGGTGCTTTTATTAAAAATTGTGCGTCTCACCTATGAAGTACAAAGTAACGCAATACAAGTAAGATTAATTTAAGTAAAATGGCAAGCAGCACGGTCTCGGTGACAAACTTCAAAATTTCTATTTCCAATAATCCTTCAAGCTCACTCCCACTCCCATAGCACAATGATTTTCTTCTTTTTTGTTTTCTTTTTTAATTGATAATTTTGTTTCCAGGGTGATAAAACGAAAGATAATATAGAAAGCAAAATAGCAGAAATTGACCAGCAGATTGCCGTGACAGACAAAGATCGAAGGAAAACGCAGAAATACTACAAGAAACTTCTGGAGAATATGCGTAGTAATAAAGGTATGAACTTTTTAACAAGTGCTTTAATGTAGGGCAGCAACTTAAAAGTGATGTCCTATGTTTTAAACCTACGGCGTATATCAGACTATATTTTTGAACTTTGAATGTTGTTAATAAATTCTTAACTAATTGCTTTATTGAGAAAACTAGTCAGATCAAAAATAGCCAAAAAAAATTTGTTTAATGGTGACAGTGAAATCTTACAAAGTATGCAAGATGGTAAAATTGGCCAAATATGAAAAAAAAAACATTACGTACAATCTACAAAACTTATCTAATTTAATTGTAGTTTAATTGTTTTCTTAATGTTTTATTTTCAGCCCCAACTGACCAGCGGGGAATGTTAGCCAAAGTATCTACACAAATCCGAGAAATGACAACTAAGTTAACATTTCTCACCTCTGCCAAACGTCATTTGGAGGTAAATAGTTGCAGTAAATGTATTATAAGTTTCATTTTAACTGCCAGGTGGGTTAGTTTAGTGGTTAGTACTTTTGATTTGCAATCAGAAGGTTATAAGTTCGGTTTCTATCCCAGGCAGTCCGTTGTGTCTTTGAGCAAGATACTTTACTGGCATTGCCCCAGTTGACTCAGCAGAGAATTAGTTCTGGCTACGTTCAGGAAGTAACCTGGGATAGACGAAGCATCCTGTCCAGGGGGAGTTTCCCAACTATAATCCGCTCAAGCTATAGAAACCGGGATGGCATCTGTCCTTATGCCCCCAATTTAGGCACAAAGAAGGATTACTTATTACTTTCATTTCTCACTGATGGAGAATTGTTTGTCAATTTAGGCAGTAGCTTATTAGGAATTTATTTTGAATTTGATTGTCACATTATTGACTTTCAAATTGTACATTTTGTATCCTCAGCCTGTCAACCAAATATTGTTTATAGTTCCTCTAGCAAAATTTATTTTATTTGTAATACATTCCTCAACAAAATATCCTGCAAAGTATTTTTTTTTAAATCAGCTTGAAAATATTCATTTCCTAAAGAAAGATGGGATTGTCAAAAAGATCATTCTTTTTAAATTTAAGGTCCTTGAATTTATTAATTGTTATCATATTATAATGAATGATTATTATCATAATTAACTTAAATAATTAGTTTGGTGTCTTGTCATTCGTTACAGATGCTGTATGCTGAGCAATGGGGTATAAGTCATGAGTTGCTGTACTCTCTAGTCAAGTTCCCCGCCACTCACCCCCTGCGCCTCACCGTATCTCCAGAGAACCCCTACCTCCAGTTCCAGACAAGTTACAATAGAGCTACAGGAGTAGATAATACAATACTCCACGCAGGAACCTCGCTGGGTCTTATGGCCTATTTGTTCGCCAAGTAAATTTTTACTCCATCTTTTTTTTAAATAATTTCAAAAGTTCTATTTTTTCAGGTACTTTTCATTAAGGGCTGGTTGCCCGTTCATTTCACTTCAGATAAAGTTTACGTTAAATGGCTTTCTAGTTTATAAGAAGTATAGTGATTTGAAGTGATCAGAAAAAAGTTGGGTGTTTCTAAAACTAGTATAGTTGGGTAATAAACCTCACGTAAGCACATTTCATTACAGGGCTGTGTATGATGTTTATAATTTTGCGTCTGATCTTTTTCGTAGTTACCAAAAAGTTTGATATTAATATCTGACGAACCTAATGATATAGTTCACAAAATGCCATGCATTTTGGTTGAGGTGGTGTTGTTTAAGTCAGACAGCACAAATAGATATATGTTGTAAAAACAAAAACATTCTTCCTGGTACTTCAGAAATCTATTCCCATCGAAGGAGTTACATCAAATGAATTTAAAAGCGCGAAAAGTGCGCATGCAATAGAATTGAACGTACATCAATCAAGCTGATCAAAATCAAATTGACAATCATCTTCAACTAAACCTGTTTACAAAAAAACCCTTGCCGACATTTACTAATGCATTAGAATGAGAATACTTTGTAAACAGGATTGCGTTTTGAATTCACAGTGTTTTGGAAGACGTATTAAGTACGGTATAAAATTGGAATTATTGCTATTTTTTCAGAAATGCCATAATTGACGGATTTGTGCACCAGTTTTTCTACTGTTTCCGTTACTTTGCTACTCCCAGACAACTATTTGACTTCATCGCTGCAAAACTCAGCAGTGCTGTGTGGTATGTCGTAAAAAGCAAATCGTAGTTGATTAATAATGACATTATTTAAAAATAATTGATTAATTTGGTCTGAACTTATTTTCTGATATTAGTTACTCAAAGTCCATTAAACTTTTTGTTTAGTTGGCCACCAATTTGGTCCAATATTTATTTTTTAAACAATATTTATAATACACAAAAATATTGCTATATTCAAATAAACAACCCTGCTCTTAATTTTAGTAATTTTTTTTTTTTAATCTGTTTCGACAATTGTGCCAAAATGTAATAGTAATAACATTTGTTGTTTCAGCGGTGACTCACTGACGGATGTTCAGAAATGCGTGCTGAACCGTGCGGTAGACTTGCTGCAAGTCTGGCTAGAAGGCTATTTCAGGGTCGATTTCAAGTTTGATGTTGAATTGTGTGATATGCTCTTCAACTTTCTCCAGGAAAAGGTATGGTTCATTAGCATCTACGTTTTTGTCTTGAATGCCTCCTCAAATGTTTTAGGCATACAAGTTAACTGAAACTTCAGATTTCCAGTCAAAAGGTTTGAAGTTCATAACTCTTGGTAATCCATTGCGTCTTTGAACCAGAGGCTTGACAGGTTAAGTTCCAGTCCACTCAGCTGGAGGTAATATTTACTGGTCATGTGATGTCAGCTTCAATTACTACCCAACTGTTTGTTTTCTGTGTAACAATGAGACTCCGTGCAATGAAATTCGCTAGATGTCTCACTACCTAGCGAAGCCCCAGACTGGTGTCGCCGCCTGTATGCAGAATATTTCTGATCACAGAAGATCCATTTTACGAACTCGCAAATAGTCTGTCGAGAATTCAATAACCCACAGAATATCAGCATAATAAGATGTAACAAGTTTTTAATACCACAACGATAATGAAAGGAAAGAACTGTATTCTTTGAAAATAGATCACGAAGACGTCATTTTGAATACAAAGGGTGATTTGACAGCAAAACAATCTAATTTGCTCGTGTTTACGTGCAGACGGAATGCGACACCTTAATTTTGCAAAAAACAAAACGCCTGGGGCCTCGCTAGGCGCAGCGCCAGCTATCGGCTGCAAGGGATTTCATTTTATCTGCGTTGTTTGATTTAAATGTTTTATGTTTAAATTAAAGTGTTTCATTTATTGTAACGTGCATAGGCAACTGATATGTGCTATTAAAATACTGAATATTTGACATAAATGAACAAGTTATTAAAGGAGTGTTTTCAACGTGTTTTTATTAAAGCCATTCAGGGAAAAATCCTGCAAAACTATCATTTAATAAAACATTTTGTTTTTAGGCATTGTCAGTTATTCCTGAGGCAAGCATTCTGATTGAAGTGCTAGGGACATGTAGAGCTGGGGATCACATTGAGTTGGGAAGTACGGTCAATATTTCAGCTAACGACCCTGACCTTGAACTTGTACCTGAAGAAGAGACGTCAGGGACAAAGGTACGTATTAATTTGAGGCAATGACATGTTTGAATTAAGGAAATATGGTAAAAGCTTGTCCAAAGTAATTCAAATTGTGATGCAGACAAAATTCTAAAAAAAAAATCATGAATGTGGTTGACCTTTCTACAGTAGAAGTCAACAAAAACATTTGAATTTTGAATTATGCACAATTAATCAAATACATTGTAAGAATTTTGGACTTTTTAATAAAATAATATCAAAAATACTCGTCTGATAAAAGACAGAAAAAATCAGAACCCGACCGGTCTTTTCAAAATTTATCACTTTCTGCCAGTAAAAGCATATTAAAATTACATTTATTTGTATCAAAAATACTGTTTAACCAAAGAGTTTTTCGGCCATTTTTTATCCTATTTTCTCAAAAAACTTGTCTATTGAATATATCCAAAAATGAATATTATGACTATCAAACATTCAAAAGTTTGACGATCTCTACATTTTTCAAATAAGTTTTTAAAAATGGTTTAAAACATATTAACAGTATGTTCTGTGTAATACTATAACTAGCACTGTTTGAACTGGTTCATTGTTGAATGAGTTGTTCACTGGTGTGTCATTGTGTGGTTGAATTGTTATGCATGGTGTGCCAGTTATTCAATGCCTCGCAGACTCAATTTACAACTCGATGATTTCGAGTGAATAAACGCCACCTAGAAAGAAACTTGATGTAAGAAATTCTTATTTCCTATCTAATAGATAATACAGTTAATATTTTCTGAAAGGTGAATAAAAAAGGATTCTTTGTATTCATACCTGAGCTTAAAAGATTATTTTCCCATTTTGTCATATGACCAAAACTTATTAATGATGTTTATCTTGAAGTCTAAAAAGTGCCAAATATGTCTTCTATCTCAAATTAATCACCCTGTAAATCTTTAAAATATTGATTAAATTTTGTAGCGTTCTGTCTTGTCCCTGGTGATAACCGCCCATGAGGCGTATCACCGCCCCACCCTGCCCACACCTGGTCTTTGCCTGCGTGACCTTAACCTTGCCCCTAAGCGAGCGCAGGCATGGCCAGAAGTCCACATCCCTAACTCGATAGCGCCACTTGTACAGGTAGTTATGTCCTTGTCGTGTGCCGCACATATGTTCTAACCATTGTGTGTTCACCGGTTCAGGGGAATCGACTAACATCCATTCATCAAAAATTTGTATTGCGCATCATATTTCACAGGCATGATAATTAAGTTTAATTATCATTTATTTTTTAATTAAAGTATTATTTGTTATTATCTTGTTTTTGAATGTATACATAAATATACAGGATTATATATTATTCCTATTATGACTTGTAGTTGGTAGTGAGGTCAAAATAAGATGTACTTAGTTTTCAAAATCCTAAACCCATATGTTACACAAAATGCTAACTTCACTGTGCTTGCAACAACTTAAATTTTCCAGTCCCACTATCAATATCCCAGCATGCTTTGCGGTTATGGTCGTCCACCATGTTTTGTCCAGCTGTTATATCCTTGTTGTCAGTATGTGTCTCTCTCTCCATTAGAAAAAGTGTATAAAAATATGTAACAGTTCCATTTACATGTAACTTTCAATTGCTATCTTGTTAACAGCTTTACAGCTTTAGTACCTTTTAATTTGTTGCTTTGCTCTGCATTTTAAATTAGTGCATTCCCATAGATGAAACGCAAAAAAATTTATAGATTAGAGTTGCAATATTAGTTACTTGATTACTCTGCTAAGTTAGATTTATGTTCCTTTATTTCGAGAATTAGTGGTGGTCATTGTGCTTGGGTTATGATTTCATGCAGTTATCAAAACTGGGCGTCCACCTACTTATCCGAGCTCTAACCATGGGACAAACTTGACTCTATTATTGACTGCAAATTATTGAAAAATTGACCAGAAACTTTTAACTTATCTCTTCCTGATTGCTAGGTTAGTGCAGTAAGACAGGTAGAGTGTAAGTAGTGATAGCAATACAAATAAATGTAATGCTTTTACTTGCAGAAAGTGATAAATTTTGAAAAGACAGAAAAATTCAGAACCTGACCGGTGTAAACAGGAGACCCGGGCTTCGATTCCCGGTAGTGAGGTTCTGATTTTTTTGTGTCTTTTCAAAATTTAGTGATAGTAAGTTGAAGCAGTAGTTATGGGGTTTTTAAAATCTTTAAGCGATCAAACCAGGCGTTGTATTGGATTATTTCAGTGGAGCACTATCAAGAATGTCCTAAACCGCTCAAACAAACCATCAGTTCTGAAGAAGAAGAACATAGCTTCGTGCTTACAGAAGAAACAGAAGGATGCCGGTGGTGATGTGTACTTCCCTACTGTGGCCAGGAAGGAAGATGCGTTCACGCTGGCTGATTACACGTCACAGACGCTAGCGGAGCAGTTGACTGTCATTGAACAGGTGACTGATCGGTTGATAAGTGATTTCTTTCTTTGAATACTAAGCTTGTCAAGCTTGAAAAAATTTCTATTTTTAGCCAAACTATCACTTAGTCTACCTGCAAATGCTATGGAACTTTAAACGTTTAAGTTAGTTACATAATTCTGGAGCCATAAGGATATTGAAAGGAATGCATGGTCTGGTTTAAGTGAATTTTGGTGTTAAAAAATGCTTTCAAAACGATCTCAAAAACTCCATGAATTGATGAAAGATTGAATTAATGTAAGACAAAGGTTCCTAGACTGATGTAGGGATTAAAATCACAGAACCCTGCAAACTATGCAAGAACACTGCCTCTTAGCTACCAAAAACACACCACGGGCCCAGCAAATTAATCAATCATTTATTTTTCTACAGGATTTCTTCAATCAATGTCATCCTGTACATTTTATGAACTCACAAGCTCAAGGCATAGGTGTGTCACTGGCAGACTCCTCAACGTCCAAGCCAGGACAGAGGTAAGCACTAGTTTCCAACCTCCCACGTAACCTTAAACTGTTAATCTTTTTTCTCCCATGAAGCAACTGTTCAACCATTTAAATTGCAACAATGTGAAAATTAAGTTAACGTTGCAAACACGTCTTTGTCCTTTGACTAGGGTTTACGCAATACTAGTCAAGGGACACAGACGTGTTTGCGACGTTGGGAAAATTAACCGGCGAGTCCAGTGATTAGATTTATAACTTTACTCAAGTTTACATCTTACATTTTGTAGACAAAGTGTGTGGGATGACCCTGACCATCATGTCAATAGTAAATTTGCCGGCTCATATACCCAGGACGCCGCCATTCAGGACATGATTGAACATGCTCATAACATTTCCTACTGGGTAACTGCGGAGTTACTGACATGTAGTTCATCAAAGGTAATGATTGGATTTCTGGGCTTAATATTTACTGAAATTGTTAATATTTATATGTTAATAAAATAAATTATTTATTTTATTTATTTATTTGATAAATCTTTATTCTGGGTGGCCCCTTCAGAGCCAGGCACTGGTCTCCCAGGGACCCAGCATTTTATATATTATGATTTGAGACAGGATATCGTTATTTCACAGTCAGTGAACAAATTTAAAAATAAGTTGGACATTTATCTCCATAAAGAGAAGTATCTCTTGTGAACTGCTCATTCTGCTGTATCACATAAACTCAATTGTTTTCTTATTTAAAATGAGCTGATAGGACTTAGTCCTTATTCCAGAAAACATGGTAATATGGTAATAATAAAAACAAATCTAAACTTGAAAAAAGGTAAAAGTTACTTCTGGGCGCTGGTCACTTCAAGACAACATTTAATGTTACTTTGCAATATGGATATCATGATTTTGACAGTTAAAGATGGTATTGATCTAATTCAAAGGCATCTATATTTTCAGAGTCAGCTAGCATTGGTATCCAAGTTCTTGCATACTGCTAAGACATGTATGAATATGCGTAACTTTGCTACTGGTGTCGCTATATTAGAAGGACTAGAGAACGTCTTTGTTCGCTCGCTTCCTGTGAGTATATTCATTGTATTTCATTAAGTGTGGAGAGCATTTGACAGTTGGTAATTTGAGTAATGATGGTTGTTAGAAATTTTATGTTGCTAAAAGACTTTGACAAGCTTGTTGTCTGGGTGGTGTTTTATTCTTCAAGACTTAAAGCGATTGTTTTTGGTCATATCAAGATAACCTCATAACGTTTTGTGTTGCCTCATTTCTAGTTTCATCTTTTGATAATTAACAGTTCATTCTCATGAATATTTCAATTTCTTGAGATGTACAGAAGTGTTAATTGTCTATGAATTATAATTTTATGATAGGCTTGGAGACAATTACCATCAAAGAGTGTAGCTATAATGGAAGAGCTGACAAGCACCAAGGTATGTTCTTTCTTGTTTAAAATGGAATGATTAAACTCGTACATCGCTACTTAAAAATTATTATCCTCACCAACGGGAGACAGTATCTTTAAACATTATTTTCATTTCATCAATTATCACATGTAGGTGATTTACATTGGCGTGCACCGGCAGGAGATTTTCTTTCAAACAGGTACTGTTGAATTTCAATGACCATTCTGCGTTTTTTAAACGGATGAGACACTTCTCATATTGTCGAATTTGTGATTTCTCACCAGCTTCAAGGTGGTAAATAAGTTCTCCCAAACTCATTAAGATAAAAACAACAACAATGTGTCTCATCCATCTAAAAAACGCAGAATGGTCATTGAAATTCAACAGTACCTCTTTTATTGTATCAAATACAGTTTGAATACAACCTCTCGATCAAAGTCCAAGATTCCAAAGTTTATTGACTTTGATTATGTAATGTCTTCTATTCCCCCCAGGTGTCTCTCAAGGGTGACAGTAGCTGGCTAGTCACGGGTGACAGCGCGAGAGGTACTACTACCATCCCTTCAGTGTTGCTCTTCATGCTTCATGTTCAACAGATTGAGTTAGGTGGATTCACGCTCGCTAACGGCATGTATAAATGGAATAAAATGAGGCGAGTGACATTGTTTTAGTTAGTTTAGTTTATAGAGTCAAAGAGAATTGCTAGCACAATTAATTGGTGTGTACAAGATTTTAAATGATACATGATATCAACTTAAAAGTGAAATATTCATCGGGTTTTTCAGTGATATTTAATGTCTTTCTTTTTTGTGTTTTCACGTGTGGAATATGCAAAAACGTTGAATATCCTGCTAAAGAAATAAAATTCTGTATACACATGAGACTGTTAAGAATTATTGACTCTCTTACCTTTGATGAAATGATGACAAAAAAGATTACTACCCATGTTTAAATCCAAAGTTAATTTTAATTTTTTAAAAATTCAGATTCATAAGAAAATTGTACAATCATATGATTTTGTATCAAAAATGTGATTTAACTCAAAATGCAAGACGTGACTAATTTGCATATCTTATAGGGCTATTGCAAAACTGGTTGACCAGATCCGAGTGTTTAAGAGCGAGCAACATTTCACATTTGAGCCGAACAAGGACCTACATGATCTTTTGAAGATGAGAGTTCATCAGTTTAGCCAGCAGGATCTTCACTCATTGGCGGCTCAACAGCAGAATACAAACTTCTCCAAAATGTCCTCAAGCAAGTGGAATAAAGCATTGAAAAGTGTCAAAGGAAAATTCAAGTGAAGTATTTTTCTGGTGTACCATGATTCAGTCTTATTGGGAAGGTGAGAAGACCGCTGCTTAAGAAAAACTCGTAGAAGGATCAAGTGATTATGTGTTGAAGTAATTTCAAGAAAATGTCGTTAAGCTTATGGAATGTAAGTGTCTCATGAAAGTTCAAGAAAGTATTTTTGTTGTAAGGTATCTTAGTTCAATTTCAAGAAAATGTTGTGGAGCTTTTGGAAACTAAGTGTCTCAGGAATGTCAAGGAAGTATTCGTATCTTGGTTCGCGGTTAAAGAACCTCGACAAGGTATGAAAAGACTGAAACATCAGAAAACTAATAAAAAAGATCAACAGCAATACACAATCTTGATGAAAATGTCATCAAGAATACAGGATTTTAATGGTAAAGCATGAAAAATTTTCAGTGGAAAATTTTTTAAAGGAACTTCAGGTATATGTTGTCTAGCAAGTTGAGTAAACCACGTAAAAATGTCAAAAGAAAGTTGTGTCAGGTTAATACTGTCTCTATTCAAGGCATTAAGACAAGTACTCCAAAAGTATTCAATGGATCAGTTTTTGTCTTAATAAAATTAGTATACTTTGGAGGGCCATAATATATAAAATATGTCAAAATATCTGTAGCTAATTCAGATAGATCTGTCATGATATTTGAGTTGTGAAACTTCTTTAAAGACTCGCAACAAATGAAATGATAGTTAAAAAAGAGTATGAGTGATTGGCGAGAGTTTATTTATTGTAAAAAGTGTTTGTGTAT
>JAOXYC010166660.1:0-19731 GCA_028565715.1 Phoronis pallida
AGTCAAGACATTGGGACGTACAAATCGAGTCCTTCGATAAGTCCGTCGTACAAACCCGTGTCCTCAGGTTACCTTGGCTTCAGACGTCTTCCCATGCAAGCAAAATCAGAAAAGATTCAACGCAAGGTGGATAGCCGATCGCCCTCAATTGCCTCGGGGAGTAAAGGGTTGGTATCGAACGAATCGTCTAACCTCCCTAAGATCAAAGACTCATCAGGACAGACAGGGATTGTTAAACAAATCAAAACACGTAAACGCATTCCCGAAACAATTGATGACAGAAGGGAACTGACCGCGATGAGTGGTTCTTTGACTATGATAAGTGGCAAGTCGCGGCGGGGGTCAGATAAATTGAAAAAACGCAGACGAAGAAGCAAGGACCAGGCAACAGAGAGTACAACTGGAGCGCGGGACTCAGAAAGTAATCATAAAGATTCTGAAATCAAATCAAAGCCAGAAACAAGGAGCAAAATTAGGGCTAAAAGCAGCACAAGAACTACTGTCGAGTCCACTACATGTGAGTATGAACCAGAAACAAAGGATCGCAAAAGAAGCAAAGGCAAGAATCGTGGCACGAATGATTCTATTGAATTCGGTCAACATAGTGAATATGATTTAAAACTGGAAGAGCGAAAATATCGCAGAAGACGAAAGAGCAGGACAAAGGCTACAACCGAGTCCACAGAGGTTGATTCAGAGCCAACGCGCAAGGAGATAAAGCAACGCAAAACAAGCAAGGGTGAAGTTTTAGGAATAAAAGAATCTATCGACTCCGGTCTAAAGATTGAAAATGATTCAAAATTGAAAGAACGGAAAAGTCGCAGAAGACGAAAAAGTAGGGCAAAAGCAACAGCCGGATCCACGGAAGATTCTTCTGTACTGGATGATGACGATACGATGACACTTGCAGACGAAATTTCAGCCGCCATTAATGAAACTGAAAGTGGGACAGAGAGAATGAAGCATCATAGACAGAGTATTCGTAATATCACAATATCAGCTCCATCAATAACATCTATTGTACAAGGTGCAGCGGAACAGCAAGCAGAATTCATGAAATATCGCAAACAACGAACAGACAAGAGGAAAGCTTCCAAGGACACAGAATCCGATTCGCCTGTGCCGGAAACAGAAAATGTACACAACAATCGAATTGAACCTGTTGCGCATGTACCAATGGCAATGCATAACGTCCATGTTGCAAATTGGCAATTCAAGCCTAAAACAGAAAACGTGCATAAAAAGCGAGTTGATCCCGTTTCGCATGTGCCAATGCACAATGTCAAAGTTGACTATGGGCCGCTCAAGCCGAAAACAGAAATTGTAAATGAAAAGCCAACTTCACTCATCAATGTTGAAGTTGAGCATGTCAGGCCAAAAATTGAAAACGAGCATAAAAAACGAATTGAACCCGTTGCTTATGTGCCCATGCACAATGTCAAAGTTGACTACCGGCCGCTCAAGCCGAAAACAGAAATTGTACATGAAAAGCCAACTGAACCGATCGCACCGGTGACAAAACACGAGGTCAAAAATGAAAATGAGCCATTCAGGAAGAAGAAAGAATATGTTCGCGAACAAACAGATGAATTCGCTCACAAGTTCACAGAAAATGTTCACAAAAAACGAGTTGAACCTGTTGCCTATATGCCAATTAACAAGGTAAAAGTTAACGATGTCAAAGTTGACTATGGGCCGCTCAAGCCGAAAACAGAAATTGTACATGAAAAGTCGCCTGAACCCGGGGCACCTAAGCCAATACACGAGGTCAAAGTTGACTATGAGCCATTCAAGCCATATAAACATTCCAAGTGAAGTCTGTGTGGCTGAGCTTACAAAATATGAACATTTCCTGCCTGCGAATGTATTATGGTCACAAACGGAATTCAACCCAGGTGTCCGGATTTAACTCAGTGATTATAGGGAGTCTTTTGAAACACGGAAATGCGTATTTGTTGCAGTCCAAATATCAAACGAACTTATTCCTATACTAATTTATTATTTACAGGCCGCCCTCCACTGTTACAGGGAACTTGGATGTGTCTTTTAATGAATATCGAAATACATTTGCTATATTGTCGGATGATCTCATGTTAAAGTTACAAAGCTACGCTAATTGATCAAAAAGTTCTGTGTAGATAATCTTATTAATCTCATCTTACCTATACTTACATAGGCCTACTGGCAGAAATGTGTCTAGCGCGTGGGCACAGTATTGCCAGCTTTTTGACGCTCTTTAGCCGCTCTCTTGCTGAATAATGTTCTTCATTGTTGACGTTGTTACGCCCCTTTTTTACTCTGTCTGTTTTTCTTTGCAATTTATTGTATTTGCATCGGTTTTGTCAGATTTGTCTAATGTTCTAACATAAAATAAACTTCTAATACTGATAATCCAAGTTGGTTTGAAAATTCAGCAACATTGTGCGCGTATACGAAATAATTCCGAGTCCCACTCGTTGGCAACTAAAAACTGTCCAATTGTGGTCACGAATGGATAAATAAAAGTAAAACATTCTTATCGCGATTCTACATTTGCGAGGGTAACGCTTCGAGCTCGGTTGCAGAGACAAGTAGTAGTGAGTTGGTCATTTATTTAAATGACAAAAAAAATAAGACAATGGTTATTTTACAATCTCTGCAAGATGGGAACCAAAAAACCGCACTTAACAAATAACAAGGACTAACAGGTAACGAACTAGAATGTTAATAAGAGGGGAAAGGGTGGGTGGAAAACAGCGGATAAATTTGTCCAGTTCCGAGCTCGGTTGCAGAGATTAGATTGTAGTGTGTTGAAGTCATTTACTTAAATGACAAAAAGAATAAGACAGTGGTTATTTCACAATGTCTTAAAGATGGGCACCAAAAACCGCCCTTAACAAATAAATAAAAGCGCTCAATAGAGCGAGAACTTGAAGAAATTCGGAAACAAAAAAATGAAAAGAAAAACAAATCATAATTCTGATAGAGCTTGGAAAGATGTACTTGGCGTAACTTGCATACTAATTTTCAGAATCCTAAGTCAAAAATTGACTGAGATATGGCTGAAAAATGATTAAAGAAAAACAAAATTTTGAATTCGATTTTGACGAAAAACAAAAGGGCCCGAGCCATTACAAACCGCATGTTCTGAGTGAATTTCAAGTCTATCGAACGTAAATATTACGCCCTGAATCTTGCGCACAAACAAAAAAAAAATTAAGAAATTTTACAAATTTCTTCAAGTAAAAAACTAACAGGTGGCAAACTAGAATGTCAAGTTAATAAGAGGGGAAAGGGTGGGTGGGAAACAAAATGAAAGTAAGTCGGTTAAGGACGTCATATTATCTATACGCAAGGGACTATAGTCCCGCGAGGGTAACGCTTCGAGCTCGGTTGTAGAAATATTGTAGTGAGTTGAAAAAGGTCAGTTATTTAAATGACAAAAAGAATAAGACAATGGTAATTTTACTATCTCTGCAAGATGGGCACCAAAAAACCGCCACAATGACAGTATGCATATACTGGAATCAGCCCATCCGAATTATACAGATAAAATCAAATAAATCTCAGAATATTGCTGCATTTTCGTTAAGACTTGTTTAAAAGAGGAAATGCTCCCAATCTACAATAATGATAATCCGCAAAATAAAGAGATAATAAACATTTTTAAAGAAACCGATCAAATTTAATAATCATAGACTCAAATTTAATGGATAACCGGGGGTATCATAATTTCAATTACAGAGACATTTTACCAACAAGAATTTTTGAAGGGGGGGCGGGTGCAGATATTGGATCGGACTGTTTTTATGCAATTCACTTGGTCTTTTAAGAATTGAAACTTAAACCACTGAATCATTACAATTACTCGGCTTTTACACCACTGAATCATTACAATTACTCGGCCTTTACGGGTAGGAGTTATTGTAATATATTCATTCAATCTTCCCATTTTTGCGCCTGTACCCAGCTAAGCGCTTATCTTGATGACACTGTTTAACCTATCTATACCAACAATTAAAGCTAGTACAATATTATCATTGGTTACTGATTCCTGATTGCAAATCAATGTAATCTATACCCCATGATCTATTACAACCATGGTTTATTTGCCCTTGAAACCCACCATAGCGTAAAACACTTCACATCAGTAATGTTGCTTCTCTTTACGCTTGCCGCCTGCGTCTGTCCCGCCGCCTTCTTATTGGACGGATTTAACAAGGAGCTTGACGACCACTGGGAGGCGTTCAAGACGCACCATGACAAGGTATGATGAAATTGAGTAATAATAAATTGGTTGTAGTCTGGAAACAATTTATATACATCGTCACATCCTAACATTTATATATTAGGTAATTCCAAAAGAGCACACCCTCAAAAGGCGACTCTTGACTCTTTCTAAGAATAATAAGCCACTTCGAAAAGTATTGGTAGTTCCTTCGGATATTCCCGGAACGTAATTTCCTGATTAAAGGAATATTTTCCGAAACAACGTTTCTATGGATTGAATGCGCAACAAAAATATTGTAACCATCTGTTGGTCAAAAGAATAGTTGGCGGGTGAATGTATAACTGATTATCTAATGATTTACTAAAAAAAGAGTGACATTTTAATGATTTACTACATGGATTTTGTTTTTAATGTTGATTTTTATTTGAGAATATTTGATATGCTCGTCATCTTTAACGACACACATTTATTCAAATATGAATTTATTCATCCGGAAATGATGCATCTTTATCGCGTTTTTAGATAAGGCGATCCCCGCATATTTATCCAATGGACGGATCAAAAGGACCTAATGATATTACTTTTTTTAACGGGGACCTTAAATGTTACAACTCGCGATGACCGAAAAATCCAAGCTCAACAACGTTTTTTGCTCTCTTTACATCTAAGTGCAACAGGATCTTTTTCGAGAATTCAAGTGTTGTGACCGCCATTTTTCTCTTTTTTTTTTAAAGCAGATGCATTTTCGAATAAATATCAAACCTGCAAAAAATCTTAGTCAGTGTATTTTTGATAGCACACAATTTCAACGTATCAGTGTCAAAAATTGTCATAAGCGAGCTTTGATGGACATTACGTTTCTTTATTTTATCCAAAAGGCCAAGGTGAAATTTTAACTGTATGTTCGTTGGTGCGTGACTTTTTGTCAACTTCAAATGGTACTTCTTTCTGTGAACCACCCGAAGAAATCAAAAAAATATATATTTTCTCTAGCTCTCCATACCTACTTTTAAGTGATACAAACAGCAGTGTCTAGAAATTTGTTTAAAAATATCTTAATGGAATGCTTTAGTTTTACGAGGACGAAAACGAGGAAGGGAGACGGCGGTTGATATGGGAGGACAACTTGACGTACATAATGAAGCACAACCTGGACTATGACATAGGCGGTCACGGCTACACACTGGGTATGAATGAATACTCAGACTGGACGCATACTGAGTTCATGAACAATATGAATAACTACAAGCACGATAATATCACCAACTTTCTGCCAATACACGAGAAGGGATATCTGGTAAGCCATTTCATGTACGCTATCTTTGGCGTTTTATAATACTTTGCTGGTGTATCATAAAAGGTTATCTGGTCTTGCTGGTGTCGCCCACTGGTCCCCAACTCCGATCTTCCAAAAGCGTTGAATGAGTCATTGTGTATGTTATACACCGGACCGTGCACAATTATCAGACCAATCATTTAGTCGTTATAATGTATGTCACGGTAGAAGCAAACATTTTCACTGTGCTGGCGGTAAATTTGAAGACAAAAAAAATCGGAACGCGAGCGGTAATCGATCCTCCTGTGAAACATTACCGTGTGGGTTACGGTCAGTGTCACGTGTGTGTGTTTTGTTACTCTCCATCAGGTGGATACAATGTCTTATCATCACCACCCTCATCTCTTTTATCCTTGTTATTACTATGATCATTATCAAGGCACCATCTCATGTCGACTGGAGAGAAGAGGGTCGTGTCAGTAGTGTGAAGAATCAAGGTCACTGTGGCTCGTGCTGGGCGTTCGCTGCGGTCGGTGTGATGGAAGCTATCCATGCCAAGAAGACTGGAAGTGTAGAGTCGTTATCTGAACAACAACTTGTTGACTGTGCCACGGGTAAGTTAACTAGCTTGTCGTTTTATAAAGATCGCAAAATTCATTTGAACGCAATAAAACTAATGCATCCGAACTTTAACTGCGTCAAGAACACAAAACCCTGGAGTAATGGCAAGAATTCATCACTACTGGCCCTAGTGATGAATTCTTGGCACTGGTGATTGTGCCGATCTTTTAACGAATGTGCAGGTCTGGGGGTAAATAAAGGTGGTGGGGATGGTAGTCCATACATGGCTCTACGTTATGTTCAAAGTATCTACAGATGCAATGTAGATACGGAGTCATCATATTAACTCTGCGTCCTTCGTTACATTACAGATCTATGGGTGAATAAAGGTTGTCGAGGTGGTAGTCTATACACATGGCTCTACGCTATGTTATACAGAAGCAATGTAGAGACTATATACACACTATATATTAGCAATAGTGTTCTTTGTTACGTTACAGGTCTATGGATGAATAAAGGGTGTAGAGGTCCATACATGGCTCTACGTTACGTTAATTGCAAAGGTGGTGTAGAGACGTCATCTTACACTCTATATAATAAGGACCAGCGTTCTCTGTTACTTTACAGGTCTATGGCTGAATAAAGGTTGTCGAGGTGGTAGTCCATACATGGCTCTACGCTATGTTATATAGAGAAGCAGTGTAGAGACGAAGTCATCATACACACTATATTATAACACTTAGCGTTCTTTGTTACTTTACAGGTCAGTGGATGAATAAAGGTTGTCGAGGCGGTAGTCCAAACATGGCTCTACGCTATGTTATATGCAGAAGCAGTGTAGAGACGAAGTCATCATACACACTATAGTATAACACTTAGCGTTCTTTGTTACTTTACAGGTCTATGGATGAATAAAGGGTGTCGAGGTGGTAGTCCAAACATGGCTCTACGTTACGCTATATACAGAAGCAGTGTAGAGACGAAGTCATCATACACACTATAGTATAACACTTAGCGTTCTTTGTTACTTTACAGGTCTGTGGATGAATAAAGGTTGTAGAGGTGGAAGTCCATACATGGCTCTACGCTATGTCAACTACAGAGGTGGGGTAGAGTCAGAGTCATCTTACCCATATACAGCAGCTGAAGGACAGTGTCGGTTTGACAAGTCCAAGATAGCAACTACCGTAACAACAATTAAGGTAATAAATATTTTACCACCATGATTTTAATTAGCAAATTTACTATTTTATTCATAACTTTGAATGTAGAAAATAATGAACACTGGTTCTGCGAAAATGAACATGTCCATACACTTGGTTGGACGAGATGGTGGGCACCAGAAATTGATGGTAGTCTCAATACCCTCGAAGGACTTTGCCATCCAAATCGGAAAGACCATAACTGACAACGAACCGTGCTAAAATAGAACAGTAAAAACGACAAAGCCTTTTCAAGGTTTTTCCTTCTTGTGTTACATCTCTCTACCTATCTTTTCGTAGATTGCTTCTGGTAATGATTTTCAGGCAGTAGAGAGCGGTAGTGAAAGTGGTCTGGTTGATGCTGTAGCGAATGTTGGTCCTGTAGCGGTGGCAATAGATGCCAGTCACAGGTCGTTCATGAGTTATGCTAATGGCATGTATGATGAGGTGTCATGTAGCAGCACTAAACTAAACCATGGTGTACTGGTAGTAGGCTACACTATTGATGCCTGGATTGTAAAGAACAGGTACACAACTGGCTCAACGTCTCTCATACTATCAGGCCCGTAGGCAGCCTTTAAAAAAGGAGGCATCCCTATATTTTTATTTTTTTCTCAAATTTCAGAGGAGACAGCCCTTATTTTTATTTTATTTTTTTTTTAATTTACGAGGGGGCAGCTGCCTCCTCTGCCTGAATGGTAGCTACGGTAGTGACCATTATAAGCTTCTACGCCGATGATTGGGCAAAAAGAACATTTTTTTTATTCATTCTTTTTTACTGACATTTTCCACAGTTGATGTTTGTTTTCTTTCGTTTGTTGTGTCAAAGTCCACAATGATTGGGCAAAAAGAATACCTCTTAACATTGCTTTACCGACATCTCACAGTTCATGTTGTTTTTCTTTTGTCTTTTGTTGTGGCAATGTCAGATTCGTACTTGCAAATTTCAAAATATGATTGGCAAAAGATTAATTACACTTTTCTGACAATTGAGGTGTGTTTTAAAAAATGTCTTGAAAAATTGTGTGAACTCTAAACTGCATTTATAGTATAGACAGTACCATTGATAAATGAGACCCATATTTGAAAAAGTCAACTTTTAGTTGCATAAGTGTCCTTTTGATCACAATATTGCCTTTTATTTACTATCAATTTTGCTGTGGAAAAAAAAATGAGCAAATGCATTTTTGAACAGGGTCATAATCCAATCCATAAAAATATTGTTCAAGGGAAAGATAGACAAATCACAACTACAACAAAGTTAATCATAACAAAATGGAATACCATGCAAAATAAACCAAATGAATATAAATAAATGTTTGATTACACTTGCCGAAAGAGACAAATATTGAAAAGACAGAAAAATTCGGAACTGATCTGGGAACAAATAGTAACCATAAATATAGTTGTTTATTGGGATAACATTAGCAGAGAATATAGTAGGAGGAACTTTTTAATTTGAATAATTGGGTAATAAATAGGTTATGACCTGGTAAATTTCACATGGAGCTGGAAGTCAGTCCTCGGACAGTGCTACCAGCCTGCAGCCTGCGGACTTGGGCTGGTATCACTGCCCTCAGACTGATATCCAGCTCGATATGAAATTCACCAGGTAATAATCTCTATTTATCAAATGAATATAGTTAGTGATGTAATCAATTTTTTACCTTATTTTTTGTCCATAGTTGGGGCCAAGGTTGGGGACAAGATGGATATGTTATGATGAGCAGGAACATGGATAACCAATGTGGTATTGCAACAGCTGCTGTTTACGCCAACTAACCAACTAAACCAGAGCTCAAGATCATCTTCTCAACTGTTTGGAAAACACAAAATAATATGATCATATGATACATCGGTTTATTATTAAAATATAAAAGATTCTTACACCCCAAAGATATTGGTCTTTTACTTAATCCAGTCCAAAGGATCCACTATTTCACTGGCCCCCTCCCCACTGTCAAAGCTTATGTTGCCAGATAATCCAATCCAGGTATTTACCATCAGAATAAGTTTTTCTCAGACAGTTCAGGCAGACTGTTAGTTCAATTTACTATTGCCAAGATATACTGTCCAGGCGTCCAGGTATGGCCTTCGCCATTTTTACAGCACAGACATGGTTTAACCAGTTCAACAAAGAAGCTGATCGAAACACTTCACTTAGGCAAGAACCGACAATATCTCACAGTGTTGCTTCATCTGTCATCTGCTTCTAGCGATGTTGCCTTATAAGTCATCTGTGTGTTTCGGCATTCCATGTTTTTTAAGTATCTATCCTTTCACTGCCTACAGCTTTCATGATACGGTTCAACAGTCTTGAAGTCTCGCCACGTGGGGGGAAGATTGTCAATTAGATGGCGGGAACATTTATGACAAGGAGCCGTGAATAATTTTGTATAACAATTCAACCACATCTGCAAAAAAGATGATAAAATTCAGTCACTTGCAAATGAATAAGAACATTAATTTCAGATACTTACATACCAGAACTTGATAATGAACTCTTTTGAAAGATACTGTTTCTACTTTCTGGGACGTTTTTTTTTGCAAAATAAACTCAGGAAAAGTTACCATTCTTCAGATTGATATGTTTTAGGAAATTAAGGTAAATTTTATAATTATTCAACCAATGTTTGTTTTTGTAATTCGTAGAAGAAAAGACAACTGGAACTCCTGCCAGGAAATGATACTGTGTTGTCTGAATGAATGCTGTGTGCAACAAATTGATCATTACTTAAACGTTTTACATTGCTACTTACAAATGTGAAATTATCAGCAATTGGATGAGGCCAACTTAGTTGGATTGTTCGTTTCAAATTGCATCCTTACATTCATTCGAACAAATAAATACCTAGGCTTCTATCGGAAGTCTCTATGAAGGCAGCCACTGTGACTGAAGAAATATCACGACGGCCGGGTCACCAAGAAAACTGAGATCAATTGTACCGTATTATCACCGTGTTTTCCACAAAGATTGAAGGTAGCAACAAGGTTTGGTAAGGGGAAATGATCAAATTCTGTGAAATGCGGCTGAAACATCGCATTACAATAGTTGATAACTTTACATTCGTAAGTAGCGATGTACGAGTTTAAGAACTTACCAGGAAACTGTGTATAGCCTGGTCTGGGTGTTGGGGTAAACTAAAATGTAACATGGCTGCCCTGGCATGGTCTGTCACCTGGTGGAGGAGATGAAAACTACATCAAAATCAAATCAATGAAATATCACAAAGTACACATCAATAACACAGAGCTGATCAAATTACAAGCAAACTCTCTCAATCAGATAACACCAAGCATTCAGGTTTCAATGAAGTCATTCATTTGGTTGTCCGCATTTGCCCAAAACACATCAATAACACAGAGCTGATCAAATTACAAGCAAACTCTCTCAATCAGATAACACCAAGCATTCAGGTTTCAATGAAGTCATTCATTTGGTTGTCCGCATTTGCCCAAAATGCACCCGATGTTCTCTTCGGGTTCAAAAGTACCAAGATCCTCACAAACCATTGAATCACACATTGCAACTCACATGAATGAATGAATCTCCTCTACAGGAACAAAAACTCATGTGTGGATGAGAGTTGTTTCCATGCGGAGGATTTTTTGGCTTAAAGAAAAAAGTAACAATGGGTGATTCAGAAGCTCGGAGGTCTGATTGAATGCTCGAGAGGATTATTCTATGCTACCCTTGATGCTGTTACAACACTCCACCCACCTTGCGGAACACCTCATAAGATGATTCCTCCCACAGATCTATTTGTCCATTCTCCAGTGTAAACTCCTCCGTGTAGGCCCTGATGACTATGTGTTCTAATATGAGGCCTCGTAACACACACACAGCTTTCAGCACTCGTCCCAGTGTTATCTACATACAAGACAAGTAGTGCAATCAATATGGTTGCTAACAAGTGATGATTCAAAAGTAAAATGCAGAAAGTATAGTTTTTAAGTTGATGAATGAAAAATTCATCACAACAAATTAATACATTCTTGGAACACAAAGTCATGACGGGGCATTTTTGATCCAATAATACCACAGTGACTGAAACTCTATTTAGAATTTAGTTGTTATATCACTCCCTAGTCTGGCACTGATGTCTGTCTGGATGTGACTACAGTTAATCCAGTGGTTAGAAACGGTCATCTTCACAAACTTGAACTCTCACTAAAGCCACTTCCACGGGTACGTGCCATTCAGGATGGCTTACTTAAATTCCTTAACCCTTGTTATCACATAACTACCCCTTGTATTCGATCACGTAACACAGTCAAGTAATTTTTTCATATTAGCCGGGACATCGTCTTGGACTGAAAAATCCACATTTTTTCGCAAATTGGTGCTGTTATGTGATAAAATGATTCTCAAATTCATGGGAAATACAACCTTTTATTGGATTCGATTTTGAAAAATCATAGAATTCGCCAGAGGCTCGTTGTATGATTTTTCAAAATCTCATCCAATAAAAGTTTGTATTCTTCCCATTCATTGTAAGAATCACATTTTTATTCAACATGATAAACTTTTACAATTTACCTGAAGAACAGCCTGTATACCAAGAGGTCGGACAAGTGTCAGATTCATCTCAGGAAACTTGGGTCGTATTGTGTCGAGAAGACGATCTACTATTCTGTAAGCACGAGGCAAATTTACACATATTTACAAAATAAGTTAAAGTGATTATGCATCAATTGACAAATGAATCCAAAATCTCATCACAATGCTTGGGTTTAAAGAATACATTGGTTAGCCAATAGCATTGTGCGTTGGACTATAATTTGTTTTCACATATAGTTCCATTCAAATATTGCAGATTTGGTCGCAAAACTCTTCTGTCGGTTTGGGCAGTCCTTGCGGCCCCATGGACTGCCCATACCGACAGAAGAGTTTTGCGACCACATCTGCAATATTTGTAAATTAAAATAAATATCAATGTCTGCCCGGCACTTGTAATTATCACTGATGTTTGTAGTATTGTGCAGGGTCAATTTAGAGGTATCGGGGCAAAGTTTCTTATACATTTGAGACATAATTCATTAAAAGTATGACCTTTTTTATCTAAACACAGTCTTGTCACAAGACTGTCTTTAGATCGTGTAAGAAGAATAAAATAAAGATTGCCAATGTCATCGTGTACTTTTAATGAATTCTGTCTCAAGGAAGACTTGCTGCCTGTATTTACCAAGTAATACAATCGATTTGAACATAAAAATTATGCAACTCACTCTGGTTGGACTGAATGTATTTGTGGCTTCGATCGAGCTCGTTTATTGGCTGCGAATGATGTAAAGGGTGACCTCTTCAGGGCGTTACCAGACAGTAATGATGCAGCTACACTAGCATGACTCTGAACCTGTCATTGCAACAAAAGATGTTTTTGTTTGAACAATTTTGAAAAATAAATCATTTTTTAAGACAATTAGAACAGTATGAATGTTTGAGAGGGTATGATAGTTAGTTGATGATATTTAGTTTCAAATCAAAATTTGAATTGAGTCTTAGAGCAGTGATTCATTCACAGGTGTCCTATTGTAGCTTAGTAAGTCTATAACACAATGATACTTGATAATGTGATATGAATAGCCTTACGCCAGTAAACACAAATCTGATGTAGCGTGTTCAAGGATAGATTTGATTTGCAGTTTTAAAGCTGCAGTTTCCTCATCTGAACTTACTTTGTTGTTCCACTTGTATGAATGGTGTAACTGAGCCGATAACTGTGTCTTGTCTGTGGTGGGATCTAACACAAGAATACTGGAGTTCCGGCTCAGTGCTGACCCCTGTGAGCTGATAGCAGAACTGATCTTCTCTAAATCACTGAAATGGTAAGTCTTTGCATTAAACATCCACCTACTTGTCTGTCTAAAATTGAAATGTTCTAAAAGTGCTTTGGTATGAAAAGTTGACTTTAAAACCCATTAAAATTATAATAAAATCAACTTCTTTGACAATTAAATTATACTAATGTTCATTCAAAGCTACAAACATTTTTTTAAAAAATGATAAATGATTCGGAAATATTATAAATGGTGTGACTTCTAGGATAGGCCTATGCCTAATATTGAGAGAGGGTTTGAATTCGTAAATTTCAAGACAGTGCTCAGGCTCAGTGAAAGACAATAATCGCATCACTTGCTTCCATTCCAAGTCTCATCAGTAAATTACGATTCAAGGCCATTTCCTTCAAATCAGCAAAATCAACGCATTGGTTTTAAAATCAACATGTTGACTCTGAAGCGTTAGCCAATCCTTCAAATAACATTATTTCTGATAATTTGAAGGCTAACCCTGCCCCTTCGTTGGCCAGGCAGTGGTTTTTGCACTCGTATGAGTGACGAGTCGTAGGGCCTATGCCTGGTGCCCCTTTTTGTTGTGACAGCATACCCAATATTTTTGTTAACTTTATTGAGGTCCTGAGACAGGTCATTCAAAAACTGTCTCTCTGTTTCCTGGCTTGGTGCTTGTTTGACCCCATCAATCAACTTCTCGAAGACTAGACCAACGCTGCCGCGAAGATATTGTACAGTTTTTAACGCAGCATCCAACTCGGCCTCTGACATGTTGGTGCTGTTAGTTCCTGTACATCCCGACAGAGTACGCAAACAAAAGAGAATTTGGAGAATATGTTTTTTATGGTTTTTATATAATTTTACTCATATTTACAATATTTGAACATTTTATTGTGAATAAAATCTTTGTGTTCTACACTAATAATTATTTTAAAAAAACTGTGGAAGAAAATTGTCTAGTTTTGTCATTAATTCGTCATGTTTTGTAGTGCCTGCAACACTAGAATTATTATTTTGTATACAGCTACAAATACCACTACTTCCTGTTGACGCCGACAAGACAAACGAAAGCAATCGCTTTTTGATTTTGATGTTTTCCTGTTTTTTAAACGTAGAGTTGCAGTAAATATGGAAAGCGACTTTGTTTCGACAAACGGATCAACTTTCCTTGCCGATAATATGCTTTGCAAGGATGACCTTGGTAAGTTAAACGTCAAAATATGCCAGTCTATTTTTCAAATTGTGCGTCTTTTCTTTTGCCGTTTTGGCTTGCCAGTTTTGGTTTCGAAAATAAGTTACCTGGTCACGAAACCTGTTCAATTTCAGACACAAATTCACGTTTAATTATGCTCCCTCGGTAAATCGAAGATATCTTGAGTATTCAAGCTCGGGGCGGGTTTGAAATTTCAGCGTAGGCTAACCAATCTTTTCCAAGTGTTCTGAACAAAAGTATACGTCTCCTTTCGGAGAATCGGAGAATGAGCCGAACTTCAACTGACTGAAGGCATTGGCACCAAGCATTCTCACGGACGGCGGCCTACGTCATCATCATGACTTGGCAAAAGTTGAGGGAGGTAAAAGCCCGGATGATAAGTCAATACTATTGGCATCCGGGCACTTCTGGTATGTTTACGGCTGCTGTTGCTATGATCAGCGCCATCTGGTCTTGGATACCGTCAGTAAGAATAGGGGTGAAAGATACTTTTTTCATGCTCTAACTCTACCTGGTGAGGGAATTGAACCTGCGACCTGAGAAGTTCGAATTGAGATCTAGAAATGCAGGCACTCTAGCCCACTAGGCCATCCAGACCACCCCAAGTTCCCACGTGTAGAGTCTACTCTAGAGATAGCGTTAGTGTCTTAGAACTCTTAAATTATTTTCGAGACCACCAACTTGTTTCTAAATTAATACATTACCAAAAAATCTATGTTGATACAAATTACAAGACTGATTTTAGCGCCGCCTATCAGGTTTTTAGTTAGTCTAGAGAACTTTATGATTTGGATTGTGAAGTGAGTGGTTGTATTTTGTAGTATATCCAGACTTCGGTATTAGTTGATTTGCGTTCATAGAGTTGGAGCTCCCGGTTTTCCATGATATACCACCCTGAGAAGGGGGGGTTAATACGTAGGATGGTATTTATTAGCATAGAATTCCTTCAGGTAGCCTATAGGTTTCAGACGCGCTGAAGTTAGGCTAATTAATATCAAACTGGAAATCAAAACTTCGTAATTCATATCTTATTGTACATTTTTAACGAGGTATGTTGAAAATAGGGAGCTCATTACTTTTTGGTAGGTCTCATTTAAGCTTACTTAAAATTTAACTTAAAGGAACTCATCCTCAAGTTTCAGTGTATTTTATTGTCTAGATAAGACTTTTTGATTAGTATGTTCACCAAATTGGGACATGCTCATGTTCAACCTCTTCTGTATCAGTGCTAAACTAGAAAAATAAAAAATTGGGAATTTTTGATGTTCACCTATCTGGGAAACCACGAAAACATATGTACCCATGACTTTGTACAAGAAGTTGAACCACGGTTAAACTGTAGAATATATCCATGTGGTTGAAAAAAGTAAAAACTGTATTATCATGATCACAAATATATCAGAAATAATGGAGGAGACATTGGTGTACTCCACAAATGTGATAACATTGTTACTAGATGCTGACATGCATCTACAATGTATTTTAGCAAAAAAAATCACAAAAATAGTATGTAAAATGTTATGACATTTGGGCAAATACAAAACATTTAGAAAAAATATATATAGGAGCTTTAGAGAAGGTAAACAGTGCATAAATGTACTGGTTAAGTTGTTACCAGGGCCTGATATCACCGTCATTGATGAATTTGGTATGTTCAATCATTCATCATTAAATTACAATATTAAAATATTGAATTCAACATGAAAATGCCAATTTATAAATTAGACTTGGTAGTGTAATGCATGTAACATTGTTCCTCTTAACAAAACATTATTTGTCTCACAAATACAATTCAATGAGTTGCAACATAAATATTTAACTGTGAATGACTCTTTGTCTAGAATACACATTCTCATATTTGTCATATTTGTACCTGAACAAATCAATACAATATGCATGAGACAAAGAGACTGAACACTGCAACATGTGTCTATGTTGAATCTTGTCACTGGCACTGACTATTGATTTTATGCCCTTGTTTTATCTGTGACTTTCATGAACAGCTAATTAATATTGCTCGATGCTTTATTACTACACTAGACAATAAGCTTTTTTTAAAGCTTTTCAGTCTAGATTTTATTAGTTTTTCACTCCAGTTCAAAACTGTAGTTAAAAACTAATAATTTTTTACGACTATTAATGGTTGATTAAATGGTATCTAGATTGAAGTTTTTTAAAGGTTTTCAGTCTAGATAATATTTGTTTTTAACTTCATTTAAAAAAATGTAGTTTGATACTTATAATTTCTGATGACTGAATGATACGATAGTGGTTAACTTATCTATCTGGGAGACTGAAAAGTTTTTATAATGTTTTAGCTACAGATCAAAAACTGTAGTGATGATTGTCATCTTGTGAAACTGTTTCATTTAGTTCTAAAAAGTTCTTAAATCAGAACAGAAAACATGATTTTTCAATTAGTGATTCTGATTTTTAAATCACCATCGTTTTTTCTATTTTTAACCAATAACATGTCTAGAAATAGAAATAACACAAAAAAGAGCTAACATTGTTATCACAATTTATTTCTACAAAATTACAAATAAAGAATGATGCTCGCCTGGTTTATTTCAACGCAATGAGGAAAACATCCTAGGTGGTCTTAAAAATGTCCTCTCTTTTTGAAAACAACTTGTGAAAGAATTGCAGAAGTCTCCAACCTGTGAACATTAATTTATGCATGAATACTTTAAACAATATCTTCACAGTAACAAAAAGCTTACCTCAACCTACAAATAATTGATGTCATGCATTTTCAATAAAATCTGAGAATAGTAAAGAATTGTTACAAAACAAATAAAGACACACTGCCAGGCATTTAGTAAACAAGTGACCCCTATAATAATACACACACAGATCAATACACCTGAGGCCTCATGGTATCAAAGTATGACTGGGGATAACCATCCTTTGTTCTACAGGTGGCCGGTATTAGTTTATCTAAATCCTGTGTGTGTTTCTCTTTGTCTCAAGTACTCAGTATCATTAGTGTCGGGCTGGGAGTCAGCTGTGCTAGAGTGCCGCTGGAGACGAGTTCTGGGCTTCCGTTGTAAATCATGCTTCCATTAGACTTTGAGGATATTTGATTCGCTTATTACCGCACATCATCATTGAGATCGAGTTGTGTTTACGCTGAGAAGCTGTCGTTACTTTAATTGTTGGTAATGAGATTCAGTCGCACCTGAGAAAAAGCCAGATCTTCCAAATTTCAGTGCACTTTGAACTTTGGATTTCAACTTATTTAGTGGATTTGAGTCCTGTTTCATATTGATTTCAAAAGCTTGAGCAGGTCTGCGGATTTATTATTTAGTTCTTTTGCTGAATATCAGTTGGACTTATCATCATAATTAATGGGAAAGCAATAGAAAAGCTCTATTGGATTTTTCAAAGAACGAGTTATCAACATTTATCTCTTAAAGGATTATCACGTGTTGCTTGTTTTGGGAACAGTGAAGAAATGATTTGATAAACAAATAAAATTTCAACTTCATTAAGACAGGTGCATCATCATATTTAATAAGGAACAGCCTTCCATATTAAAAAGACAACGGCACATCTACCGTCTTGTCTCCTGTGTTATTACACACCTAATCAATAAAGTATCCATCAAGTGACATGCTATGTTCTCACAGTGTAAGATATGCAACAGGTGAAAACAAGCATGGGAAGATGACAACGTGGCTCATCTCTGCATATATTGTATTTATTTAGATATGTTGGATTAATTTGGATAAGATTGATATCAACTGATAATTGATGTGGAAAATTGTCGCTAAGGATTACTCCTGGGATAGAACTTCAAATGGATAGAAAGTAACTTTTCTGAGTGCAGGATTGTCTATTTTTATCCAAAAACATGATTTGTTACTGGTCTACTTTATTCTGAGCAGTCCATAGAAAAAAGTCTATTTACGGGAAAAAAACGTTTATTAAGGATGGACTATTTTGGATGTATGTTCCGTAGAAATGGTCGTGGTGAGTGTTCTTTTCAAAATTCTTGCATTTAAAACTCCCAAGACAACATTTATTCTTGCATTTGTTGTAAAGTTAATAAAATCCTGCCTAACTATTGATATGGTAAAATTCAGTTTATTGCATCTAGAACAAATAATAAACAAACTAATGCTATGGGTAAATTTCATAAAAACAAGTACCATTGGCTTACATGGATATCAGTTAAAAATTCACCAGTTTATTTGGCAAAAAATCCACAGTAATGCAATGGTTGAGTGGTATTCATGCACACACAGTTCTAAAAACAAAATCAAGTTCTATATGAATGTTTTTCATTGTCCAGTTTTTCATCAAAACAAAATTGACTCTACAGCAAAAACATAACCATCCTATATCTAGGTTAGTTGTGTAACACCTACTGCTAGGCACTGACCCTTTGACACACTGTCAATGTATGAGTTTTTTCAATTTATGTCAACCCAACAACCTGTTTCACATGAATGGTTATATTTGTGTAAAAACATCCATAAAACACACAATGTGCAGGGGGGACACAAGGATAAAGAACTTTCATTAGGCAAAACATCCTGATGGATGGCCCAAGTTTCAAGATGACAGACATGTAGTTTTTCCTCATTTGCTTTTTTTTAAATGTTGGGGACTATTAAGAATTCTTATGTCAAAACAAAATAATAAACAGATGTTCAACACATAAAGTCATCTTTTCAAATAAGCCATGAGGCTAAGCATGGTACTGGAGGTGACGTATTATAAGACATGGTAGAATAGATTGTTCGCTTAAGAAGCAAAAATGATGACTTATTGGCAAATTCAGAAAAGTCAAGTGTATTTACTGTAACTGATGAATAAAATCTTTGTTTTCAGACCCTGGTATGTTTGATGAACTAGGTGAACTGGATCTGGAGGCAAACTTTGGCTCTGATGAACTCTTCGCTGGTCTTCATAATGACTTCCAGGTAACTTGCAGTTCATTGGTGATTGTAGAATAGAAACTCAGACAATTTGTGATGAAAATTGCATCTCTGAAAAAATTTTGTTTTAAGCTTCCTTGTTGGTTGCACCCAAATCTGTTTTTAATGGGGTCATCAGCCTCAATTTTTATCATAATGTTAAAGCATTTGCTTCAATCATTTTTGAAATAAATTGAATGTTTAAAAATTCAAATACTCCAAAATTAGGGATAAGCTTCCCCAAGCAAAAGGTTGCAGCCATATATATTTGACCTTTTGAATACAATATATATTAACACAAGATTTTTAATGTTCATTTGTCCTGAAGAAATCTGCCATTTGACACTGCTGTTGATATTTCTTGTGTACTTACTGACATTCAATGAAAATTTTGATCTTTGACAAGTATGATAGGAATGAAGGATTATCAAGACATATGATTTTAAAATGAACTTAGCCTTATAAATAATTAAATTTATCACTTAACTACCCTTATATTCGAATTGATATCACTTTGTGATATACTTTGTATTATCAGAAAGTGGAGTACA
>JAOXYC010166661.1:0-13395 GCA_028565715.1 Phoronis pallida
AATTATAATTAAAAAACAAACATGCATCACATGTTTTACTGCAATGCATGACCCTTTTTCAAAATAAGGACAGTCCACCTTAAAGACTATAGTTTTTTCTTTGACAGAATGTAGCAGCATGGCATACCGTTTCCTTTGCGACCGCCACCATTGATCATAACCGAATAAATATGGTAGTCAACTCCGAAGTCAATGCTCCAACGTGGTTTCCAGACAGCCGGGATCATGGTCTGACTATATGTTTTATAAAACCCATCTATGGCGCGAGACGCTGGATTCTCCGAGTTTTCGGGCGACTGCGTAACAGTTACGTCTTTCATAGTCACAAGGTTTACTAGAATAGATAGTATACGTTTAATAATAGCTTGAGAAGCGACACTCGAAAAGGAAATGGACTTTCCAGACGGTCTAAAAGCCAACATGCAATTGACCACAATCATCATGACCTGACTAGACACGCGGGCAGGAAACTAATGAAGGCAAGATTCCTTTCATATAAGAAGAACCAACCATGCGTTGAATCCACAATAATTTAAAAACCAACTAAGTTAACTTTAAAAGAACGCGCTGTTGTTGAAAACAAAAACAAATCCGATAATTTAAAAGCAGTGCGTTGCTATTCAAAACCAACAAGTTGATTCCGAAAACAACAAGTTGGTTTTCAAAACGTGGTGGTTCTTAAAAGAAGCAAGGCGTCCATTTTTAAATCAACGTAATTTTGTCCCAGTTTATGCCTCGGTAAGAATAAATTTTATTCTTTTCATCGTTTCTTTTTCTAACCAAATCAGATTCATACATGCGATTACAGTTAACTACCAGAATGGCCTTCATTGCAACATTTATGATTGACGCCAATACAAGTAGAAAATGTTGGAAATCAGTGTCATCTGAAATGCTTAGATTGCACATATATTCATACATTTATAGGGGGACACTCTCAGAAAGGTTGATTACAATTGCTTGTTCGTTCCAAAAGATTCCGGATAAAGGGATGTTATTTGGGTGAAAATTGCGGTTCCGTGCGGTACTCAAATAAATTCCCCTTTTCATAAAATTTAACTAAATTTCATTTAGCTGTCGAAAAAAACACCTGCAATAGGTACATGCTTGAACATCGATGGCCGCCCGCAATAGGGGTCAATTGGCATTGTGTGGCACGAGAATATGGTATCAACTTTGAAAGTGGCTCACAAGCGTATGTGATGATGTTTTAGTACTTACATGTACGTTCACCAAAGACTGCCACCCTACACAGAGTTAATGCTCCAGTGTCCCGTCGTTTTATTCTTACTACCCGACCTCGCAACCCTTCTCCGCCGTTGCAATCAAAGAACTTGGTTTCTCCAACGGGAAATTCTCCCTCGAATCTATAACACATCATCTCCTTCCACTCCGTGTTGATTACTTGTATGTCAAAATTTTTCAGTTGGTGCGGACCTTTGGTAGTTACGAACATATAAGTGGCACACGTTTGGTTTTGTGACAAGCTACCCAGCTAATTTGTTTCACTCGGTTTTCCAAAGTTGACAAATCACTAATTTGAAAACATGTCACCCCCGGGATGCCACCACCAAGAAGATGGTAATTTTAATTAATTTAAAAATCGGCAAGGCGTAATAGTGTCCCCTGGAAGACCTGTTGCCGGTGTCTAATATATGCAACTGAATTGGTATATTAAACTGTTTGCTGTTTCTCAGAGTCTGCTCTTTTCTCATGTTCACAAATCTTCAGTTTTTTATTACAGTTCGGTAGCATTTTTTCTCATATTCAGTACAATTGAAAAATAAGGCCTGCAGCTGACCGGTTTCACCAAATAACTCTTTGTCATCTCAAAAAGGCAAAAACAGATTTAACTAAAACTCAAATATTCGAAATGTAGCCTATTTCTTTAAGATCGTTTCCGTTATTTTTTGAAAAGTTGTTTACTGCGTGATTTTTACCGTTTTCTTTTTGAGCCTTTGATAATTCTACATCCGTAGGTATCGCGCGATGTATGAGTTTAAATTAGAATTACCTCTTAGCTTTGACACAGTGATCATGACTCGTTGTATAAACACATCTTGGTTGTCCATCCTCGCCTCCCAAAGTGGATGTTTTGTAAATAGAGAGGTATTGCTACACTGTGACAAGTTTTCATCTACAGCTTTGTATGACACTTCCCTCTTCAAATCCCCGGATGTAAAGAATGTTTGACGCGGCCGCCAGTCGAGGTTCAGCATATTAACTACAAGTATGCAATTACGTCAACAATCAAAACCGGTGTAAGCAAATTTACTCGGCTGTAGTTACTGATTTCAGATATTGTCCACATGTTTACAAAGGTAGCCTAATGATTTAAAACCATTTCAACTTTTCTACCAATAAAGTGTTAAAATCATTGAGCAGGAGAATATGGCTGGACGTGCTTTAGAACTTTGATAAAAAGGCAATATATTAAATTTTCTCAAAAAACTCTAGATATATGTAGAGTTTTTTGAGAATTTTTTTAAAGTAGGGACGATATTTTCAAAGGCGTTAGGACTCAGTATATGGTTACTAAAGTATTCGAAATGTTCTTGTTGTGACGAGCAACAGTGGTATTCGTACTCGTATAAAAACGAGACAGCCTTGTCTTCGGCTTGTCATTCTATAATGAAGGCAACGTTTGACGTTATCATCGAAACGTGTCGCAGTTGAAAAACTTTGTTGTAGTGAGTTTTGACAAAGAAACTTGATCGAATCAAATTATATAAAACGCTACAAACATTGGGCTCAATCATGATATATTATACGGCTGTATTTGCAATCGAAATGAAGTTTAAACGTAGACTCAAAGGTAATTTTAAGACCAAGAAATAAGTTTATTAAAAAGTGAAGTTCCAGAAATTATCAATCAACAAGAGAAAGGACACGAACAACTTACATCCCCAAGAGCCAAATGATTCCAGGGCCACTTCGTGTTCTTCAGTTTATGAAACAAAAGGCAAACAGAATGTATAAAATAACCTGTACGTTATTGTCGTTATCCATAGCGCTAATGTGAAATTTTAGTGAAATATATCCATTTTCTTATTTTAAAAGCATTTCCAGTAATGACAAATCTAATACATGGTTATGTATATAAGTATAAAAATGTGTGTGTGTGGGCTTTCTGTCCGCCAATAATGACCGCGCGGAGCGCGGGAAAGGTCGAGTTTGGGCAGGGTGACGGGGTGTGCACGTGCGAAGCACACGCACACCCCCGGGATACATGGCTAGTATTGTTGAAATAAAAACAACAATTGTTTTCAGCGACATGTTTCGACATTTAGTATTGTTATAAGCACGACTTCGTCATGTTGTTTTAGACGAGCTAAATATGATAATTTGTACATACCCTTTGTGGAACATAGTTGCATAAAGAAAGCCAGGCATCCTGAAAACAAATAATTTTAATTTAAAAAAACGTTTTATTAGAAAGTGAACCTGCTTTCGGCGGGTCTTTTTTCAAAGAGCGGGTTAGCGAAACCCGCCTACAAGGGCCGCAAGATCGAGATTCCGAGATAATGAAGTCGCGATCTCGAGATAATTAGAAGAGAAACAGACGATGTCCTCTATAAGCAACCGTAGAATCACAAAACTTCAAAAGGAAGGACGACGCAAAGCGTAGCCTACATAAAGTAGTTTCAATTGTTTTCACATCTGCGTAAAGTCGTCATGTTTGTTCAGGATTTTGACTTGTCCCCCTCAAATTATATCCCACAAAACTATAGATACTCACCTATAAAGGGTAAGAATGTTCGTAAAAAATACATTTTTCTTTACAATTGGCCCGGGACACGCGCAATGACGTCAATCATTGTCAAATATGCTATCCGACCGAGACCGGTATTTTTCATTTTTACTGCTGGAAATTTATTATAGAGGGTGGTCCGCAAAAATCGTCGTCAACATTTAGGCCTAGTTTTGGAATAATTTCTTCAAAAATCAAAGATATTCCTTGAAATGGGTTCGAAATTTCGGATGCTAAAGACTAGTGCTTTTAGGCACTATAGTAACCGAAATTTAAAAAGATAATTCTATGGACTCACAATAATTCAAATACAAATAAAGGCTCTTTTATTTTAAGAGTCTGTTATTTTGAACATGTACATAACAAAGGGTCTAATATACACACCGCAAGCACTGACTTACAAGATTCTCCTAATCGTAAAGAGAAATTTTCTGTCGGTGATTTTTGTGTATTAGACATTGCTAAAACTGACACCTGGCTGAAGGAAGCTCTACATATTTATTGGTGTAAACCGAATCTTAATGTACAAGTTCATCACTTGGAATTAAGTCTATTTTGATTGTCTTGTTTTCACCGTGTTTTCTGGGTTTTCTACCACTATACTTGTGCCTGTATATTTCTTC
This sequence comes from Phoronis pallida, assembly GCA_028565715.1. NCBI lineage: Eukaryota > Metazoa > Phoronida > Phoronidae > Phoronis > Phoronis pallida. The sequence continues at coordinate 4,375 of JAOXYC010166661.1, forward strand.
TATTGTTATGTAATTGTTTATACATACGGGTCACTACTCATTTGAAAATGGACGATGCTGTTTGAAACTAGTTATGAAGCTCCTCAATATAGCCCCGTTTCTACAAATGTTAAAGAAGTTCTTCGAATTTTTGCACAGTTAAGCGAATTACATGCTAGACTATTTTGGCAAAAAAAAGATATTTTAAGAAAATTCTTTTTTTACTCATATTTTACAAATACTATTTTTAAATTTTGTTTACGTAAGGGGGACAAACTCGTGGCTTTTTTTACACATTTATTATACAAGTTTTGTAGAACTGCATTTTGTAATACAGTAATTGACCTAATGAGCTAGCGTTTTCGGACGTACGTTCCCTCTTTAAGTGTAAACCTATTTCCTTGGCACCATGAAAATTTAATGGATACCAAACTGAACGAAAGTCGCACATATTAAGTCAGTAATAAGCCCGAACGCCATTGATTTATAGCAGCTAGCCAAACAGCATCCCAAGGCATTTCACGTTTTGGTAATCAGACTAATTAGCAGAAATTTTTTGAGGTGAACAACATTATTTCTGAATTTTTTTTGGTGACCATTATATTGCAAAGAACTCGGGGAATTTGGTCGAGAAACAATAAATCATATCACAGATTTCCTAAAAGCAGTTTTAAAAATTGCCTTTTGGGAATTCTGACAACTGCCCCATGCAAAGCTGGTAGCAGGCCTGCAAATATCATATACGATATGGTAAATGAAGTCAAATTTGCAAAAAGTGTGAGTACCACTTTTAAGTTTTGTTTATTAAAATAAACAAAAGTGATCATATAATTAACAAAAAAAACAGTTTTTTACTTTAACTCGTTATTATATTTTTTAAATAATGGAATTATTCCACACAGTTAAAATACTAGATATACTTTGTTAACGCTATGCCATACAGTACACAAAACGTCAGGCAGTGTGTCTACAAAAAAATGTTAGATTAATCTATAAATTAATCATTTACCTAATGACGAGGTTTGTTGAATACCTACAACATTCCATTTTACTATGAACCTACTTGAAGCATGTCCAATGTCCCTCCAGTGAAATAGTCATGGCTTATGAGATCCGGGATTCATTTTATGCAAAAAGGTCATTCAGATAATCTGAGCATACCTCAAGCGCAATTATGTTTATAAAACAATAGTATGGTATAGTATTTGTCCTCGGCCACAGAATGAAATAAATAAAACGCACAGCGTTTTTACTGAAAAATCCATCTAGCATTTACACTATTTACAGAGTAAGCCTACTAACATTAGTACTCTGTAAATAGTGTAAATACAAGATGGATTTTTCAGTGAAAACTCTATGCGTTTTATTAAGTATGGTAAAAAATCTGAAAACGGTTAATAAATTAATTTGCAATTATTAACACTCCTGTACAAAATTGTGATCACAAAAATAAATTGGTGAGATTTAACGAGATTTTACAATTTTTGGCTTATACCCTGTCAGCTTGTAAACACTCACACATAATGCCTCAAATCTTGCGTAGAATAACGGTGTTCAAATCTAGGTTTGTATCAAGTTTTTTAATAATAGTCAAACATCACATGACTCAACACAAACTAATATAACAAGTATTTCAAAAGCTTATTACTTGTTTGCATCAGAGAAACACTCCTCAAACAATAATTATTACAATCAAGCTTTATGTGTGGCTCACTAGTTATCCATTGAATATTGCTGGGAGACCAATTAGCTTTAGACAGGAGGCAATCCGAAAACGGCCACATATTCATGTGCATTAACTTTAAAAGATAATGTACATGAATATGAGATTCGTTTCACAAATTTTTGGTTAACCAAAGTTAAAAAGTTAATCTTTCCATCCCTAACATCATTTTTATAAAAAATTATGTTTGTTCAAACGTATTACAATTAATCAAATAACATTTGTATTCGTATAGTGAATTTATTCTTGGAAAACTGGTATTTGTTCAGTGTTTTCTGCAGGAGATTACACGCTTCGCTAGCACTACCGAACCTATATAATAAACACACCCACCAGATCATACCATACCAAAAATAGTTATGGCCAACCAGGTGAAAAACTAAATGATGAAACACCAGGAATTTGAGGCGCAAAAACAGTTGCACCAGTTCAATTACTGTTCTAACCCCCTCATTTCAATATTGGGCAAAAAAAAACATAACAAATAAATATAATTACCAAAAAAAACATCAACAAAAACATTGGAAAGTAAAGGGTAATAAATAAAATCTTGAGTTCGTTCCAGTCTTTCATTTCAATTAGTTCCTTGTTTGATCTTTTATCCATGTTCAGTAGCATCCTTCTTTCCAACTTTCATCACTTTGTCTTGTTCTACTTGCACGAGCTGGTGACGGGATAGCTGACCTACAAATACATTTCAGAGTTCAAAAAGTACTCGCATGAGTTTAAAATTTATATTCCTATTAGTCGCAATTATGTAAAATGTTTTGCTGTCAATTTTGCAATAATGTCATTGTTGCAAATGATGAAGAACACGATAGTTTTAAAACGTATCATCTTTGGTTTATTAAAATAACTTGACTATAGTTTTGAAGTATCTAACTCCATGTTCACAATTCAAATGCTGCCAAATTGGTCAACACAAAGGAATATATCTACAAATCTGTTGGTAGTTTTAGGTTTTACTTTATTATCTGCCCTGTTAATATTGTAGCCAATAAGCGCTTTCGTTGATTGTATATATAGCTTTATGTTGGCCATTCGGCGCATTTTTGAAAATGAAGTTAGAGACTTCGAAACTAGTCAAGTTTGAATAAAACCAACTACGATGATATGTTTTAAAAGTATCGTGTTTTTTATCATTGCAATATTCCTTTGTGTTGATACGTTTTAAAACTATTGTGTTCTTCATTATTGCAACATGGACTGTGCTGAAATCCAGAAAAATAATGTCATTCGAATTGATCCCGCGATATTATGCAAAGGAATGCTGAATTTGCACAATCTTTGACTATAGTACCAGCATGCTTTACTATACAATTGCCATTTCCAAGTTGATGAAGATCAACCTGAAAATAATTTCGTCCGGAATTCTGGTTTCTCAAAAATGTGTATTCCATAACTACAACTTAATTTTTAGTAGAGTTGAAATAAAAACAACAACTGTTTTAAGCGACATGTTTCGACGAACCTTTCGTCATTATCAAGCTTTATTGCAGAATGGCTAAATGCCAATGTGTGAGCCAGCACAATTTTTCTATTGTTGATGTTGATAAGAACCCCTATCGTTTGAAACTCCCGAAACCTTGTCATTGTTGTATTGATTCGCTGTTACCTTGCATTTCCTATTTTTCGTATTCAATTACCTGGAGGTATTATCGTTCCTTCTTTTGTATTCAGCCACAGAGCTTGGCATTTAGCCATTCTGCAATAAAGCTTGATAATGACGAGAGGTTTGTTGAAACATGTTGCTTAAAACAGTTGTTGTTCTTATTTCAACTCTACTTCACAGCCACAAGGAAGTTTGGAAACTTTATTTTTGGTAAAAAATATTTTTTCCTAACAAACAAACCTCCTAGGTGATGGTATCCCTGACCCCCTGCTGTTTCCAGGGCGAGGTATACTGCTGCGGCCTGCAGGGGAGGCTGATCTCCGTGGTGATGTGTTTCCTATTGATTTGAGAGCGGGAGACGTTGGCCGCCCTGGAGACATTTTAGGATTTAAATTTCCAGTTGAGTTATTGGGACGTAGCCCGCCGAGGTTTCGTCTAGGAGATAACTTAGAGTCACTGTCTACATGTCGCATACCATTTGTTCTACCAGAGTCTGAATAAAAGATTAAATTTTAAAGTGGTGACCTTACTTCTTCATATTTTTTAAATTTAGTGCAGAATGACACTATATCCAATATGTTAACAAAAGTTATTAATAGCTGAAGTTTATTTTTTTTCAGACAAGTCACAAATACGACTTAAAAGAAGGTTCTTTGACAAAGTAGCCTGTTAGAATGCACACTTTATCAACACGAAACAATAAACAAACAATTAAGCCCAATTTGACGTTCTACCTTGACCTTCGATTTTTAGTTTTATTCATGCGTATGTCTATGGTACTTAATAAAATGTAGTTGTTGGTACTTGCTGATATTTTGTCATACCTCTGCTGTTATGGTCAAGATACTGGCTTCCATAAGGGCTCTCAGGAGGGGAACTCCCGCTTGAATGTGAGCTTCCTGAGGCTACACTGTTCTTACTTTTACTCAAACGTCGAGTCAGTCTGGGATCATAGGTCGAGTCTGAATTATTAACAATGAAAACAGTTAAGCACAGAAACACTTTACTTGACACTTGAGATTACATTTGCTAACACAAATTAGTTACCACATAATATGTCCAGGACCATGATTTTTATGAAAAAAATATTTCAAAATGTTGGTACCGTATTCTCCTAATAAGTGCTCGGAGAGGAGGCCCTCATTATGGTGCTAAAATCCAAATTGACTTGGGCGCGCTTATTAGATCATGGGTGCTAATCAGGGAGAATATGGTCCTTTATAAAATCAAAACGTTGTTCTGAACATATAATTGGTTCAATCATTTCACACGAAAAATCTAAATTTAGTCTTGTCTAGTTAATCCAGGTCATCACATCACATGAGAAAAATAGTGAAACATGGCAAACACAACACTAAAGGTAAATTCAGGATACTGACCATCAAAGCGCCCTGGACTAGACCTGTTTGAACTTAGTGGTGAGGAGCCATCGGCATCAGTGAGAGCCAGCGGGGGGACCACACCAGTGCTGTTCTTGTGCGCACGCAAACCTGCACAACAGAGGAGTGTTATAAACATTACATGAACAATTGGAGTACCACAGCTTCTTGTACGCACACAAACCTGCACAACAAACTAGTGTTAAAAATACAATTAACAACATATACACAAGGTAAATAGACACTGCACAATTAATGAAATTAATTAACATTGGTATACACCGGCAGGAGGTTTTCTTTCAAACAGATACTGTTGAATTTTACTGACCATTCTGCAGTCTTTAATCGTATGAGACACTTCTCATATTGCCGTATTTGTGATTTCTCACCAGCTTCAAGGTGGTAAATCAGTTCTCCCAAACTCATCAAAATATTATGTCAACCCGCTATTTTCCATTGTTAAGTAAAATTATTTCCCCCGCTTTCCACGATTGTCATTTCACTATTTTGATGAGTTTGGGAGATTTTATTAACCACCTTGAAGCTGGTGAGAAATCACAAATACGGCAATATAAGAAGTATAACTATATTGTAAGACTTCATGTCTGAGTCTGACTAGTTTCGAAGTAACATTCTCAGTTATCTAAGACATATTTGAAAACGAGGTAATAAATGAAGTACAAGCAAAAGTAATCGAGAGATAATAAAACTCGAACTGAACCAATAATTATTACTTCGAAACTAGACTCAGACATGAAGTTTTACAACATAGTTATATTTTTAAAGCTCATCGTTTCATTCATCATCAATATAAGAAGTGTCTCGTACAATTGAAAAATTATGCAGAATGGTCAGTAAAATTCAACAGTACCTGTTTGAAAGCAATTAATTTAACATAAAGTTTTGCTATCACATCACATCCTTTAGACAGTAAAGAAGACTCTACTAAAAGCAACAAATAAATGTACAAGACAACATATGGGTTCATAAATATAATTGCTTCTGTATCTTTTCGTCATATGACACAAAATTCATATGCAATAAATATTCCAGAAAGGTCATTCTATCTGTAAAAATATCTTTTTTTAAAAACGCATGTTTCAGTGCCCATAAACTTCTCTATGGAGAATACCTGAATAAGAGAATGAAGTTAACTTGATGTCTGCCAATACCCCCCACCATAACAGTAGAAATACAGCAGGCTAGTAGGTGAGGGAAAGGACTGCTTACTAAAATCCTCATTTCAATATTGACACAAACTGCTGGTCCATGAGTCAGGACTCTGCCAACTAAATGTTGCCATCATAAGCACTACAATAGTGGTAGTTTTCCAGTGATCCTACATTTTAAATTCTCTTTAGCGTGGTGTACATTATTAAGTATCAGACCTTTGTATACCATTTTCATAAGTGATTGCTAGTTGAAAAACTTCAATCACTTTACTATTTTTGAATTTTCCAACTAGGACTTATGATAATGATATACAAAAGAGTGCACCAGTAGAATTGCAGTACTTGTGGAAATTGTGATAATAATGAAAGCCACTTCTATTAACAAAATGGGACTTACTTGAGCGTCTGGGAGAAGCAACAGGGGAATAACTTTGTCGTAAGCCTAGAATGAAGGGATAGAAAGAAAGAGAGAGATGAGCAAGGGAAACCGTCACCATGGTAACCATAAAGCGGGTTATCGGTAAAAGAAATAACATGCTTTTTGGAGTACCAATACCAACATGACAGGAACAGATGAGCTGGAACATCTTGATCATTAATACAAATATGACCAAAATGTTTTTCCAATGTTTTACTCAGGCTTATTCAAGCAAAAGGTTAGCCCGGGGAGGCAAAAAAAACTACTACCACACACACATCATAATTTAAGCCCTCTTCCCCCTCCCCCATAACTCTTTTGCTGGAGTAGTTCATTTGTGGAAAATCTGCTACTTGTGTATGTTGGTAAATAAAATAAAAATGCCCTAATGGAACCCACTGAGAGATCACAGACCACATGCCATGCACATAAAAGGTCCAACAACGAGAGCAAGCATTGTATTAAACAACCACTGATACGTCAATTCTAGTATACTAAATGAATACATAACATATAAGCATATTTTTGTTTCACCATATTATACTTGTTCTCTTAGTTGGACTTGGTCTTAAAAATCTTGACAAAACCAACCATGACATGCTCACACTACTTAAGCTGCAAGATATGAGGTTGCATATTCTGTCAGGGCTATTCCAGCAAAACAAGGTACCCCTAGAGGTGGAAGATTTTTTTTTAATTCGTGTAGGTCGTCAGTCGGTGCTGAAATGTTAATTTATGGGTGTTGGGCCGTGAAAAAATTAAAATGACATGAGTCGTCATATTTGGAGAAATTAATCAATATGGGTGGGTTGATTACTGATTTTTTTAATGAATTCAAATAGATTCCCATGACAAGAAAGCATTTTGAAACAAACAGGAACTGAATAAAAATTAATTTACTCAGCACTGAAATAACCCTGGCCTCCCAATTGGCAACTGGGTTGGTCATCTCTAGTATACTAGAAAAAATTAATTCATGGGGGTGGTCCTTACAAAAAACAAAAGAAATGGAAATGTGTGGGTGGTCGTCCTTAAATTGAAAAATTACAATTTATGGGGTATGGATAACATTTATTTAAAATACATGGGTATGGGTCATGAAAAAAAAATCTTCCACCCCCCGGGGTATGTTTTTTGCTGGAATAGCCCTGAGTCAGTTGAATATATATATTCCATGCTGTCCTTTAATTTATCAGTTGGGATAGAGGGTAGTTTTTAAAATAACCAACAACTAAAAACAAATAAATGCTTGAAATTTTCCATAAAATGTTATGCTTGAAAGACATAGTAGGCAATTTCAGAGTTGTAGTAAAAGTTCATTGTCTCCTGTTTTGATGGTTAAAACATATTCACTTACCACTAGGAAACTGAAAAATGTTTGGATGCTTCACATTTTCAGGCTCCAAGTATGTGAATATGCTTCACATTTTCAGGCTCCTAGTACCGTATGTGAATATGCTTCACATTTTCAGAATCCCAGTACGTGAATTTGTTTTGACCAATTTCAGAGTAGCAAGTGCATGCAAACAAACAAACACAAGTAAACTCCAACCACCAAAATGTTTGAAAACACATAATGCTTTGAGAAATGTGTATACGCCATTCCCAATGTAATAGCCATTGCGACAGAGTATTGCAATAACTATGTTCAGCCAACCATAACTTACTTTCCTCCTGTGCCCTAGCAAGAGCTTGGATATCGAGGACATTGTGCGCTTTATTTTCATCTCCAGCTTGTGCTACATCTTCAGGACTAACTTCACGAGAGTCATCATAATCACTTGAACTATATGCCATCTTGTTCTTTTTCTTTGTTCTCGTAAATGTACCTGTGTCTATGTATGCCCCTGAAAGAATAAACACATTGTTGAATACTAACAATGTTCATTGTAAGAGAAGTGTCCATTTATTATTGAATTAAGTTTCAAATTTAAACAAAATCTTTTATCAGAAAAACCTAAAATTTGTTGCATTGCCAATCAACAGCCAAGGGACACTGACAGCCTTCTAGATAAACTAAGAGACCCTCTGGCTACAACTTTTGGTAAAACTATTGCATATGTCACATGCCAAACTTAAATCCAGGTGGATTTTAAAGTGGCCTGGACCAAATTATGATTTTAGTTTGGCCTAGGCCAATTTGAAATCCGCCTGGATTTTAGTTTGGCCAGGATTTCTTTAATATTGGGAATCTTGCCCAAAACCAAGACACAAAAAACACATGCAGCATATTTAATCAGCCAGTGAAAAATACAAATAGCAGGATATCTAAAACATCATAAAACTGCTACGAAAAATAATCCTCATCTTCATGCTATGAAGTTACTGTAACATGTTGACCACATGCAAACAACTTCACAGAAGGCCTCACTAATACGAACAAAATGAACATTAACTGAAAACAAAACAAGGACTATCCCAACTACATGCTCGGCAAACCCTTCGTAATAACATAAAGAACTACGATGAACTGCACATACCAACTTAACCATAAAATACAATACAACACATGGTAGCACAGTCATCATCAAGTTGAGTGTGCACACCCAAATTTTGGTAAGAAACACAATGAAATCTGTGACATTTTGTTTCAGGTCCCTCCAACGGTTTAGAAGTTTAGACAATCAAAATAATAATAAATAATAATGTCGGTGCTTATAAAGCGCTTTTTATTCAAAGCGCTTTACAATGATTATTATCCCAGGTTGCAGAACTTTTCACTCAAATAACATTCTCAA
>JAOXYC010167771.1:0-13350 GCA_028565715.1 Phoronis pallida
AATTTTGTTTTTTATGAAAGTCTTCATTTTTGAAGCTCTATAGCTCAGCAGTGGAGGGGTCAATAAAAAATCTGAGAAACGTTTCTCTTTTTATAAGGCTGAAAAGGATATCTTTAAATTTTCATGAAGATTCAATCACTCATTGCGGAGAAATCTATGTTCAAAAAGTGCCAAAAATAGCCTAAATCGCAACGTTCACATTTACGTTAACTTGCATTGATATTGTAACCATGGGCTGTAGCCTAAAAGTTTTCAAATAAATATCATATAGCACTAGCTCTTGTAGCTTGGTGATTTTGCTTCATTGAATGTTCTTGTGCAACGTTTAAGATGTTTTAGGATCATGGATATTTACGTTGGCATTGTAAGTGTTTTTGATGGTTTGTGAAAAAGTCTTTAGAAATTTTAAAAAACCAAGGTGATCTTTCGCAGTGACTGACCTTTTTTACAAAATTATACCCTCATACACTCAACTTTTCAACCTGATTCTCCACATTAAAATGGACTGACCAATTTGAGAATATATAGTGTGTAGAGTTACAAAACGTTTTTGCAAATTACCTGTTTGAAGGCTTATGTTTTCATTTTTTTCAGTTTTGGGCTACAATCAAGTGCCGTTTCATTAGGCTTAAGACGGGAAGCCAATGGAAGCTGGACTGGATATACCAACTGGGCTGGTTCTGCTGATCAAAACAACATGGACAAGAACTGCTCAAACTTTCTACCTGGTGGATGGAATGCGGCAGTCTGTAAATCGAATGTTAAACAGTTCTGTAGTGCTTACCAAATTGGTGAGTTCAGTTTGCTTTGACATTCTATATCAACGTCTCAACTGCAATTAAATGGCTATAGGCCCGGGGCTATAGGGCCAATTCACATCAGCAATATTCATAGAGTACTCGTCTGGCAAATTCCCCCTATTCTTTATGTAACATAAATAAATAGGTTATGTCATAGCTTTATTTCGAGTAAAGGGTCCAAAGTAAGGATAAAAAGTGATATATCATGTGAATTACTTGGTTTTAAGATAAAACAAATAATGAATATTTTTCATTCATTCAATGTCATCTGAAATTTTCTTGTTGTTTTTATTCAAGCTCTTTTGACTTTCTTAAGCCAAATACATTGTATTTTCAGATCTTCAACCAGAAGGCTACAATAACCTAAAGAACTATTCCTGTACTGGGGCACAACAAAAGGACTATTCTGGAGTCTCATTGAAAGAGTGTATGCGTAAATGTGACTTTGACAGGAAATGTGTTGCATTTTCTTATAATGTGAACACTAATCTTTGTTCTGTGAAGCACGGGTGTGGCACACCATTTGCCTCAGTAGGAATGTATCTTTTCCAAAAAACAGGTCAGTGCAAATCTTGATCATCATTAATGTATTAATGCAATGGATGTTGTTTTTAAGCTAATTATTTGACTGACCGGAAACAAATGTTATATTGGGTGGCCCAAAAAAAACATCCCCAACTTCAACGTGACATATCTTCTGAACCTAAGTTTCCAAAAGGCTGAAAATGTAGTCTTATAAGCACACACATCTTACTAATGAGTAGCCAAAATTCCAAACAATTTGTGAGTATTTGTTGACACGGCAAGGAAAACAAAATTACTAGTCGAAATTTTACGTTCCGGAGTTATTTTGTTTGTGGTCTATGATTTTTTCGCTTGAACTGTTCTCACTTGAATCTCCTGAATTATTATTCCAAATGCACTAAAAATTCAGGATGCATTGCACATACATATTTTGTGTTTGTCCTGCAAATTTCATAAACATTCATTGAACCGCGTTTATGGTACATAAAAATCAATGCGCCTTGTTAAAATGAACTTTCCTCGCTTCTCGCATAGAACGCCATTATTTGAGTAAATAAAGCAATTGCCACGGAACAGCAAATTTTGACTTGTCATTTTTATTTTTCCGCCCTGTCAACAGTTGTTAATGTATTGAATTGAAATTTATGCCACTTATTACCAATATGATGATGTAAATCAGGATGAATTTTCAGCCTTTGAGCATGTTCAATTTAGGTGATATGAGGCGTTAAATTTGGGGACGTTTTTTTGGGCCACCCGATATAAGTCTATGCTGTCCTCCTTATGGTTCTTAGCCTGCATACAAACATGATCAGGAATCCATAAAGGAAGCATAATGCTTACAACGTATTGGCGAATCATTTTGACATTCAGTAAACAATGTAACATTCATTATAAGCAAAATAAAATTAAAGTGTTCAAAGACGATAAAACTGGTATATATTATAAAAATTCACCAACGTTCCGAATATAACATCTTGTTGGGAGTGCTGGCGGCTCAGTGGTAGAGCGTGCGCCTCTTAATCCGGAGATCCATGGAATGAACCCCAGCACTCGCCGCATTTGTGTTTTTGGACAAAACACTTCACCCTACGTGTCTCTCTCCACCCAGGTGTAGAACTGGGTACCAGGTTAGGAAAGTTGAAGGATTCAGGATGAAAGCTTGTAGGGCTAACGTGACTCAGCTGATTTGAGAATGTTATTTGAGTGAAAAGTTCTGCAACCTGGGATAATAATCATTTGTAAAGCGCTTTGAATAAAAAGCGCTATATAAGCAACGACATTATTATTATTATTATTATTCACGGTGAGTACAGCAATAAATGACTCACGTCCCCTATGGGTATTATATAATACACACACGAATGACCTAGATTACAATCCAGACTTACAGAGACATCTAGGGGAGTGAAGAGATATATTGGGCCATAAATCCAATATGTAACATTATCATTTTCTAGCAATTTATCTGAAATTACTAATTGTTTAAACTTTTCAGTCGTACCCCGGCTTAGAAGTGTTGCTGGCAGTAAGTTCTGCACTGCCCCAACTGCAGGCGATTGGCAGGATAAATCACTGAGCCAGTGTGATACAAGCTGCACTGGAACCTGTCAAGGGTTTCTTTATGACCTTAAACTAGGCAAATGTGCCCTTGTTGGAGGAGGCTTCTGTATGAACAGACCTGTTGTGAATATATGGTGGTTCACATTTATAAGAGGTAAGTGTATTGAATACTGAATTTGCTGAAGATATGTAATTGCCAACAAAGTTGTTTTTTGACTGTAGACTGTTGTTCCATTCCTGGCGGTATTTTCAAAAAATGTTTTTATAAAATAATTCATTAATTATGGATAAATTTGAACTGGGACTCAAACCCAGGTCTCCCTGATTGCCGGTTAGATGCTCTACCAACTGAGCTATCGAGCTCGGATAACATTAAAAGGAGGATTTTAAAAAAATCACAAGTTAAGCCCATTGTATTATTTTCTGTTTAATGAAAAAACCACCTTTTTGTGGAAATGATAATTGAATTGTCCAAAAAGTTCATGAGATAACTGTCAATGACTACCACATAGTAACCAAGATATGTGATCTTTTCAGTGACGTTTACACTACAGAACTTGGTCCTCACTCCACTGGATTACTGTGCGTCCAATCCGTGCGTTAATGGAACATGTAGTAATGGTATCTTCACCTATAACTGTCAATGCGATGCTGGGTATGCAGGCTTCAGATGCCAACATGATATTAATAGCTGCATACTGAAGAATAAATGCCAGAATGGAGCAAGATGTAAGGATCTACCAGGGGGTGATAACCAGGAATGTCATTGTGCTCCTGGCTGGACAGGTAAGTCATACACCTGACAGAATTAGCAGTTATTTTATCATGCCATTGTGACGTGTTAAAACAGTATGATCTTTATTTCAATACAGCAGAGTCGTGAGGTTTTTGTCAAAAATCACAATTGGCTTTTGGTTCAAAATTGTCCACTCATGCATTTGATTCTCCCCACTAATCATCAATAGTCACATGACTATCCAATTAATTCTCCAGTCCATTGTTCGGTTGAGGTTGTAAACCTAATGAAGTGGAATTCCCCAAATAGCCACATGCTTAGCCCATTAGTTTACGTTACCACAGATCACAATCCAATTAATTCTCCAGTCCATTGTCCGGTTGAGGTTGTAAACCTAATGAACCCAAATAGAACTACTTCAGTTAGAAACTTACACAATAAGGGTAAGCGCACAAGGATAATTACGTGTGATCGTTATCAATGACTTACTTTGACTTATTCCCATGGTTCCTCCGGGGAACAAAGGGTCTCAACCATAGCTTTCCATCTGACTCTATTCTGCGCAGTTCTCTCCATCTCTGTCCAGTTGCGATCTATCTGTCTCGTCTCCTGCTCGATGGTTCTCCTCCAGCTGTTCATTGGTCTTCCTCTTTTTCTTCTCCCCTGGGGATTCCAACGGAATGCTTGGCGAGCAACACATGATGGTGGTTTTCTCAGTGTGTGCCCAATCCATCCCCATTTGCGGCTTCTCATCTGTTGGATCATTGGTTCCTGGTTAGTTCTGGTCCATAAGTCTGCGTTTGATATCTTGTCTGGCCATCGAACATCTAAGATACGTCGAAGACAGCGATTCACAAATGTCTGTATTCTTCTAGTGTTGTCCTTTGTCTCTCGCCAAGTCTCAGCACCGTACATCAAAACTGATTTTACATTAGAGTTAAATAATCGCAGTTTGGTCTTGATTGAGATCTGTCTCGTCTTCCACACGTTCCGGAGCATGATGAAAGCTGTGCGGGCTTTGCCAATTCTTGCCTTGATGTCTTTGTCTGCTCCTCCATCTGTGCTGATGATGCTTCCAAGATAGTTGAAGTTCTGGGTGTTCTCTAAGCCCGCATTCAAGTTGTTCATCCGCATCACCTTCGTCTTGCCTGTGTTGACTCGGAGCCCAAGGGATTCAGAGAAGTCCTTCATACGATCTGTCTTTGATTGCATCTGTCTGTAGTTGTGTGTGAGTAGGGCGATATCATCCGCAAAGTCTAAGTCGTTGAGTTGGCTGAGTAGTCCCCATTGTATTCCGCAGTTTTGTCCCTTTTTTGTCCCTCTGTAGTGCGATCGTTATCAATGGTAAAATACATTGATCTAGGCAAATGCCGCTCTGCTAAAGTAAGACGTTACAATCTATTGAAATACAACGTTTTCTTGGGGTCTTGATGTTAATAGCATGATCCTATCCAAGGTTACTGATACTCTATGAGGATATTTATAGCTCTGCCCCCTGGGAGAGGGCAGTGCCAGAAAGAATATATATATTGTAGCGATCACATATTTTACTTATTTAGAACAGAAGACCATTTCAACTCAGTTTTGGCTATTTCAAATTCTCAAATCTTATGCGTGAGCAAATTTTGGAGGACATTCCTCATACACATATACCTATCGTATGAACTCAGGTGATCGCTCGCGGTAATAGATATTCCCCGCTAGATGTTCATTTAAAAATGAACATGGTCCATATTCGCCTATATTAAATTGTCACTCAATCCAGCCATTTTGCTTGCTTGCTATTTTCCGAAATGCAGTAAAATCATCAGAATCCCCGAGACAGTGCAGATTATAAAACATAAACTTTTGTCTCTTTCTAGGTGCCCAATGTCAAGAGAACATAGATGACTGTAAATCACATAATTGTTCTAATCATGGCCAGTGTACTGATCTGGTGAATAATTATAAATGTGCTTGTGATGCTGGATACACTGGTCACAAATGTCAGGTAATATACAGTTTTATTTATTAACACATAACTGTTCTGATCATGGACAGTGTACTGATCTGGTGAATAATTATAAATTGTGTAAATGTGATGATGGGTACACTGGTCGCAAATGTCAGGTAATAAACATGTTTTTCTGACATAATATTCTATTGAATTACCTCACATTACGGATGAAAGTAACATTCCGGACATTTTTAATTACTTTATTTTTTTATAAAATCAAAATAATCACTTTAAACGAAATATATGCCAAAACTTTTATCTTTGAATTCAGTCAATAGATTTAAGAGGATATTTTCAGACGTTATGAGATTTGTAATTATATGTTTTTGTCAAACTTTGTGAGATTATTCACTTAAGTTTCAGGCACAGTTTTTGTATATTTGATTAAAAATCAAACTATTACAGGTTCTAGCAATATATATTGTGGTATATTTGACAAAAAGACAGACAATCAAACTAATCGTTTTTCAATTTTTCGACTCGACCGCTCGGAATTTCATCCCAATCCGACCGATTAATCAACTTTACGATTAATTGTTCCAACACTAATATTGACACAACTATAGTTTTTACTATTTTAATTATTTTATTTTTTACAACTGGTAACCGGCTTTTATTTAACATGATAGGAGCTATCCTGTTCATGCTAATGTTGATATAAATTACTTACACTCAACATTATATGTTTTACAGACTGATATTAATGAATGTTTACCACGGCCATGTCGCCATGATGCTAAGTGTACTGACTTGGTGGCTGACTACAGCTGTGAATGCAAGGATGGCTGGAAAGGTGAGTTTCTGTTATAAACACTTTTAATAATCATTCAAGTGGAGGTCCATTCAACGCTAATAACTCAACCTCTGAACTGAGAGGGTCGAGTGAGAGACATCTGTGTGTGTGTGATGGAATAGTATTATTTTCACAATGCCCAAAGGTCAAAGAACCTGAAAAAAAAGTTAAATGGTCAAAACATTTTCCTTTAGGAAACTGAAATCGACTTTAGCGTGTAAAAACCAAATCATAGATGATATGACATAGTCGAAAATGTCCCACTCATATATAGCAATGCACGACTGGAATATTACCACTTTATATTCCCTTATATCAGACAGTGTCTTTCCATTGTACCATGGTACATTAGACTGAACTCCAGCCCCTTCAACTCAGGTCTAAGGACTGTATCAATCGCAGGCGGTCCGCAAGTATGAGTTTGTTTTTTAAAGCGGTGTGACGTAATCAACATATACTTAGCAATACTCATTTATCGCGCAGGAAGAACAGACCATCGTTTGAGTACATAATAATTATATAATGTTTTCAGGCCGTAATTGTAATGAGGAAGCTGCCGACTCCTGTCAAGCTAAACCATGCAAGAACAATGCTATATGTATTCCACTATTTGGTGACAACTATAACTGCAAGTAAGTGCACCAGTTGATAAGGTCAAGGGTCAACCACCTCATGCATTGTACCTTTACATTAGCTGGTCATCGGCGGCAGTATCCGGATAGAACAAGCTTGCTTACATCGACTTAAATACTTCATACAGTCACATAGTTTATAAGGTGCAATTACCGTATTCTCCTTAAAAATAAGCTCCCGGCGGGCACTTGGAGAATACGGTATTGGAAAATGGAATGAATTTGTGTTTAATAACCAATCCTCACCTAACCAAGATGGAAAGTGACCTGGTTTAATTGGTTCATTTACTTGTTGCCTAATCAAGAACTGAAACTTTATTGTTCGACAATGGAGAAAGGACTGGACCAACATCTAATTCCAGACCATGAGCAAGACATCTAAAACACAAATACAGCCCTTAAGAAGAGTTCCACTTCAGAAGAGTTAGTACTTCGTTTCATTTTTCCACAACAACCGAGTTTCTATCCATGAGTAGAACAACTGGGTGCTCACTACCATTATGGTGATTTTAGGCCCTGATAGTAACTCAACCAGTATATTTATACATACTGTCAAACTTCTACTAGAAGCTTAATTGCCATGTGGCCCTAACATAAACCCCAATGGATGATCTGTTAAGAATGGTAAGATAAATTATAGTGTTGAATGTATTAAGATTATCTTAAATTATCCTTTTTTAGTTGTAAACCTGGTACTGAAGGCAAAAACTGTGAAAATGTGATCAATTTGTGTGACAACACAGATCCCTGTGGTATACATGGAACGTGTTCAGTTGTTGATGGAAAGACCAAATGTACATGCCAAGCTAGTGAGTTATCAATTACTGGTAATTGATTTGTTAAATAAAAAAGCAAAAACCTGTCTTTTCATAAGTCTATATTGCATATGTTTCCATGAGTGTTGACTTTGTGCCTGTGGTATTTATGATAAGTTTGAATTTTATTTTCTGGAAATGAAATATGATAACCTGGCCAATGCAAGCTTTTCCTACTAGTATATGAGTATGGTTTCAAGATTATTGAGACCGTCGGTTACAGAAAAAATTTAAAAGTTAAGGGTGATTATAATCTTTGTGGGGTATCAATACCGCATCCCGACATAAGCTCTCCAGTCTGGCGGAGGTAAATAACGCTATTGAAATACCCGTATGTTGGAAGTCAGTGTTGAGCAACATATCCGACGGTCAAAGCGGGCCCGCAGTATGGGCGAGAAAACCCATCTTAATTTCTTGCATTATAAGGTCCCAGAGTTAAAATATTATCTACAAAGGCGAGGATATGATATTTAGACGGCATTGAAACTTCAGACTTAAAAAATACAATAATGACTCGCACCTCAGCACACGTTTATCACTCGTACAATGGAGAAAGTTGCCCAACGGATGCGTTGCATTCTGTGTAATAAGCGCGATATTTCAATGGTGGCGTTGTAACTCGGGAATGGGCTATTGTAACCACACATAAACATGGACAATATAATCTGTTTCAGAGTACACTGGCTTAAACTGCGAGAAAAAGAAAGATTTCTGTTCAATCTGCAGAGCAGTTGGATACCCTTGTCAAGCACTGGGAAATTCCCCATACTTCAAGTGTTCTTGTCCAGTTGGTGAGTCTAATATGAAGCTCAATTTAGTAATTGTTTAATGACTGGATATAGATTTTAATATAATCTTCAGAGAAACAAGGGGTGAAAAATGAGATGGTGCGTGACCATATCAAAACACTGTTGGTACTAAAATATAAAAACCTACCTACCAACTGCACTTAATTAAATACTGTCTACTTATAGGTGTAAACATTCAATAACATTATTTTTTCACTGTCTTCTCTAAAGTATAATTCATAATTTAGGGCTGTTGGCACGATCAGTTGATAATATATAATTATGTGAGACTAGATTGTTTTAGAAGACTGCATTATTTTGAATAAAGTTGAATAGCCACTTCTGTCAGAAATGTTCAACCAATCCTTTTAGATGGTTCAGGCTTTCAGTGACAGCGTGACACCTGTTTCCTTCATTGGGAGCATACATTTTCAGAAAGTTTGAGATTTGTGTAATACCAGTGTTATTTTACATGGTGTCACTGAAAGTCTAAACCATTTATCATTCTTCACCATTTGACAACATTCAGCCTTTTTAGGTAGAAGTGCAGCGAAACTGTATATAACACATAATGATATAAGCACCCTGTATTCACCCAGAACCCTTTTAATGTTTCATTATAGGCTACAAGGGCAGTTACTGTAATGAGAAGGTAGACTACTGTAAGAATTCTCCTTGTCCTGGTGAGAGTGTCAACCGGTCATCTTGTTACAGTCTCCTGGATAGGCCAATGTGTATCTGTAAAAGTGGATATGTGGGTGCTAATTGTGATAAAGGTAACAGTTTAAATTGTGATCTCTCATTTCGGCTAACCCTGTTGCCATAGTTTGGGAACTAAATTTTGTCAATAGAGACCCTCAGGTTAATTTGTTTTATACCACTAGCAAATTCACTCTCCTCTTCCCATTTTTAAATTGTTCTTGTGATTGGACCAAGTACGTCTGAAAACCTCTGTTTATGGATAACTGGCTTATAGGTTATTTAACAGGCAGCTCATTGCCTTTGTGGTAATGCTAATTTAGTTCATTCATGACGCGATCGTAAATCACGGTAGTAACAATGGCTAGCTACGCAGTGTCTTACTGAAGTAACTCAGGTTTTAAAATGAAAGTAAACAATTTGGTTATGCTAATAAGGGGTGCTTCATTCAAGCAATTTTCCATCAATGACTAATGGAAGTTAACCTGTAACATGTTGAACTAGATTGAATCACTTCCATATGGTTTTGAAGCCAACTTAGTAAAAGCTTGTGTGGGTACGGGTCTTGACAAAAGGTGTGTCACTTGGTAAAAAGGTGGAACCAAATTTAGCCCTACTTGAATATGATGTGGTATACATCACGGTCAGTAAGTTAAGAACTGTATGGCATGAATTGTACTATTTTTATTGCAGTTGCTGATACTGATTTCAACCTGATCTTCAGTGCACCTGACAAGAACTGTATGGCAACATCTGGCAGCCCATTTCAGTTTGGAAGTAAAGAACTCATCTCATTTGCATTTTCCTTCAGATTTGTGCTCCCCCAGGGCACAGGAAATATACTCAATATTCTCTATTCTGAGTAAGTGACTGTGTACCAGATTTTGAACACATATCATGTCAATACATATAGATTTATTTTCACGCTTGGTTTCCATTTATGTATTTTATATGTCTTCATTTCAGACAGATTGACTGCACTTGCTTGCTGAGTAGGCTTGAATATGAGAATATTAAAAAAGACAATTCTGGAGTATTCGTGCCAGTTTCTGTACTGTAAAGCTGAATAATGCCATCAAAATTTCAAAAACGACCAATGGGTGTCATATTTCCATCTTTGTCATTCATAGTAGTTCTTTGATCTGTGGGTCTTCCTATACTGTCAGTGCAAAGACAGAATTACATACATAATATGTTGGTGCATTATGCGATAGGCTGCGGCGGCGTCGGCGTTACACATTTAGTTTCCGCACAATAACTCAAGAACGCTTTGACGAATTTTGATGAAACTTTGTATAATTGTTCCTGGCATGAGGATGGCAGCTGCTTTCGATTTCGGTCATGTTCCGACGAAAGGTGTGCCCCCTGGAGGCCGTTTGGTTTTCGTGGGTTATCTGTGTACACATTTGGTTTCCGCACAATAACTCAAAGAATGCTTTGACGAAGAATTTAGATGAAACTTTGTATACTAACTTCTTGTTCCTGGCATGAAGATGGCGGCTGCTTTTGATTTCCATCATGCTCCGACTAAAGGTGTGCCCCTGGTGGCCGTTTGGTTTTCGTGAGTTATATGTGAACACATTTGGTTTCCGCACAATAACTCAAGAATTTTGATGAAACTTTGTATACTTGTTCCTGGCATGAAGATTTCGGCTGCTTTTGATTTACATCATGTTCGGACTTAAAGTGTGCCCCCTGGTGGCAGTTTGTTTTTAATGTGTTATCTGTGTTCACATTTGGTTTCCGCATGATAACTCAAGAATGCTTTGAAGAATTTTGACGAAACTTATTTGCATACTTGTTCCTGGCATGAAGATGGCGGCTGCTTTTGATTTTCGTCATGTTCTTAAGCTGTGCCTCCTGGTGCCCATTTATTTTTTGCGTTATTTGTGTGCACATTTGGTTTCTGCGTTTTAATTTTTACGACATTTTGCATACTTGTTCCTGGCATAAATATGGTGGCTGCTTTTGATTTCCGTCATGTTCCATAGAAAGTTGTGTCCCCTAGTGGCCATTTGTTTTTTGTGTGTTATCTGTGTACACATTTGCTTTCCGTGTGCAATAACTTTCGATTGCCTGATACTAATAGGAATCAACTAAAGCACCAGGAATCCACGTAATTTTATCGCTGCAAGGGTACACACTGCCCGCTTTTTGCAGTGGTGCCTTGGAAATTTTGATATTAAAAAGACTATTATTACCAAGTGTATTTACCTATTTTCTTCACACTTTTTCCTGAAAACCACTCAACGGATTTTGACGAAACTTGGCACACATGTTCGTTGGGAGAATGCGCCAGCACCAGTTGTTTTTCGGGTTGTCACGTTTACCCTAACTCCCCCTGGTGGTAGAATTAGTTTAGAAATTGACAATTGCCTGTTCACACTTTTTCTCAAAAACACCTTAGTCAATGGATTTTGACGAAACTTGGCAGATATGCTCATTAAGTCAATGCGCCAGCACCAGTCGCTTTTTGGCTAGTCAGCTACCCTAACTCCACCTGTTGGCAGAATTATTTCGGATAACAACAATTGCTTGTTCACACTTTTCTTTGGAAA
Organism: Phoronis pallida; assembly: GCA_028565715.1. NCBI lineage: Eukaryota > Metazoa > Phoronida > Phoronidae > Phoronis > Phoronis pallida. The sequence continues at coordinate 11,906 of JAOXYC010167771.1, forward strand.
TTTTTTGACTGATTTTGATAAAGCTTGGCAACAACCTTTTGACAATGCCCCAGCAATAGTCGCTTTTGTGTCCTCACATTCACCCTAACTCCTCCTGGTGGCAGAATGAGTTCGGAAATCGACAAATGCTTATTCACTTTATCTTGAAAACCACTAAAGGATTTTGATGAATCTTGGCGCACATGTTCCTTAGGCCAATGCGTCAGCACCAGTGGCTTTTCAGTTGTCACGTCTACCATAACTCCCCTGTTGGCAGAATTAGTTTGGAAATCGACAATTGCTTGTTCACACTTTTCTTCAAAACCACTTTACAGATTTTGATAAAACTTGGCACGTGCATACCTGTGTCAGCACCACTTGCTCTCCGAATCATCACGTCTATCCCAACACCCCCTGGTGGCAGAATTAGTTCATAAATTGACAATGGCTTGTTTACCTTTTATTGAAAAATGCCGGACAGATTTTGATGAAACTTGGCACGCAGGTACCTTTTGAGAATGCGCCGACACTAGTCACTTTTCGGGCCGTGACTGATTTTCCAAAATTACATGTATCTCATGGTAATGACTTGAGACTTTCAGCTTGATTTGAATGTATAAAACAATAATTTTTAAAATCTTTCTTGTAGTGAGAGTCGACGTACAGGGGACACTGGCTGGAATTCTTTAATCTCCGTTAATGAAAATGCAGTGAGAGTTCGAGTTGACATGATTACATTTAGGGACATAGAATTTGGCTCGACTGTGATCAACGATGGCCAATGGCACCATATCAGTGCAACTTGGAATGTAAAGACTGGAAGCTTTATTCTCTATGTTGATACTGTTAAACTTACAACTGTCACTGTGAGGTTCTTTGCTGGACAACTACCGAACTGGTGAGTTGATTTGTGTAGCATTGGTACATGGCTGCATTAAAGAAAGGGGCCTTAAATCCCCTTGCACTGATGATATTAAATAACCAATTGCCTTTTGAACTCTTGGATGGCCTTCTGCAGAAGGACATGGTATTGTCAGTAAATCTAATCTTGGTAATCTCCTGTTATATAATACTGTCTTTCTGACGCCGCCCGGCAACTGATAAACATTTGAAAGTGTATGTTTCCTGTGATTGATTATTGTATCGTTATACACTTGTTGGATTTGTTAATTACTCTGCGCCTGCAAGCGCAGAGTCTTATTCTTCTTCGGTTTTTATCTTATTATTACTCTGCGCCTCAAGCGCAGAGTCTTATTCTTCTTCGGTTTTTATCTTTTTATTATTACTCTGCGCCTGAAAGCGCAGAGTCTTATTCTTCTTCGGTTTTTATCTTTTTATTACTCTGCGCCTGAAAGCGCAGAGTCTTATTCTTCTTCGGTTTTTATCTTTTTATTATTCTTATTCTTCTGGCAATTCTAAAATCCTTATATCTTTTTCCTTGAGACTCCTAGCCTCTTCATTTTTTC
>JAOXYC010168882.1:0-13337 GCA_028565715.1 Phoronis pallida
TAAAGTGTTGGAAAATTATTAATTTGTGCCCAGTTCAAAATATAAATAGTTATTATTAAAATAATAAGTGAATAATTCTATTAAATGCTCTTATTAATATATAAATAATAACTATTATTATAGCTAACTTATTTAAAAATAAAGATTTATTCCAAAACTCTGGAAAAAAATTAGTTTTATATTTTATATCAATAAAATACATTATAATCTTAACAATAAATTGAATAAATAAATAAATAAAAAAAATATGTATTATAGAAATTACAATTACAAAAATATTTCTCTTTACTATATAATAATTAAAAGATCTTCTATTATTAAAATTACAAAATATATTACTAAGAAAATTCTTATAAAAACTATAATAAATATTATACTGCGATATATTATGCATAGGGTAAATAGAATATAATCCATTTATAATACGCTCATTAATAAAATCTATATTTGCAGTACTATTTTTATATATAAGCTTATAAACAGATAATCCTATATTCATACATTCAATAATATCTGGAAATATTCTTTTAGAAAACTTATATGGTTGATTACTCAGTATTCTATTATCTTGAAAAGACCAATTAGAACTTACAAAATTATTATAACTATTTTGATTATAGATTTTATAAGTATTGTTATTTAAAACACATATATTGTGACCTATATATTTAATAACGAAATTACCATATAAAATCCCTTTAAGTAAAGGATTGTTACTAGATTTAGTTAAGCTATTCATAAAACCATCAAAGTATATATTCTCATATAAATTACATGAAATAATAATTTTCCCATGATCACAAATAATTATCTTATAATTAGTATTACTTTCAATATAATTTAAAAAGCTATTAATAATACTTCTAACATATCCTACACACATACCAAGTATAGTATTATTAAATAATCTAGGAGTATATGCACTATACTTTTTTAATAAAGAATAATAATATATTCTTTTATCATTACTTGTTCTTATAACCTCATAATATAAATAATCTAAAAAAATATTTGAAGCTATTTTATTAATATTTCTATTTCTATTATCAAAATTTAAGACATCACCAAGAACAGAAGAAAAAAGATTATCTTTAGATATATTTTTTTTGTCATAATCAACAAATATAGAATATTTTAATACTTTAATACTTTTTATTTTTTTTGAAGATAAAGCAACTTTTAATTCAAGATTTGTAATCCATGCTACTCCTATAGTAGGATATATAGTTTTATTATTATGTTTACTTTTAACAGGAATAATACATATCTTTACATTACTTCTATGTTCAAATTCTACTTTATAAAAACTAGGTTTATTTAAATACTTCTCCCATCCATTATCTTCATATGAAAGCATATATGTATCAAATCTTACATTACTTGAATAAAGATAAGATAAAGCATGTATTATTTCTCTTTTTAAGTATATTAAATAATACTTAGCTTTAATATTTTTCACAGAATGATGTAAATCAAAAACCTCATTTCTTAAAGAAAATGATAAGTCATCCTCAATTATATTATTACAAAGACTATTATTATATGAAAAATCTTTTACATTTTTCATAAAAAGTTGAAAATAAATTTTATCAGCATCATCTTGATATATAGATATATTATACTTTTCTAGAAATTTCTTAATCTCCATAAATAACATAACTGTATATTTAGAGTCATCAATATTATATTGTTTAACTTTTTCCTTATTATTTTGCCATACTATATCTATATTAGAAAGTTCATCTTTTGTTAAGGCTTTCTTCCAATTTTGGTCAACTACATCTATAATAGATTCTACTAAAGAAGATTTAGTTAAAATCTTAGTATCATAAAATTGTATATTTCCTGTACTAACAATAATAGACTTACCATCTATAGTATATACCTTATCACACAATAATTTAATTTCTTCATACCATTTAAGAGTAACTATTTCAGCAATATTATAATGTCCAATAAAAATAAATATATGTTTATCAACATCTAATCCAATTAAATTAATAGTCTCTTTAATACTTTTATATTCCTCAAAAAAGAAAATGTCGCCTGTTTCGTATATATATAAAGACCAACATATTAGTTTTTCTCTATTAAATTCACAATCAAACCCTATATGAATTTTTTTTCTATTATTCATTTTTTATTATTAAAAAAACAATTTGTTTCAATTATAATTCTTGTTTAAGAAAAAAAAACAATTGAATGCTATAAATAAACTATATTAACTTAAGAAAATGGAGACAATCAGAATCGAACTGAAGACCCTCTGTATGCAAAACAGATACTCTACCACTGAGCTATACCCCCTTTATTTTATAAGTAAACTTAATAATCTTATTTAAATTTAACATAAAAAATATTAAATTTTCAATAAATTTATTTAAATTCAAATCCTCCTTCAACAGCTTGAATTAATGCATAGCTATGATCTTTTGCCTTACTAAACTTTTTTCTTCCAACTGATGGTCTTATTAATATGACATACTTCTTACTAAAGTCAATAATTTCAACAGTTTCATCATTTTTTAATGTAGTCATTGTATCACAACCAAAATTATTATTCATAACCTCTTCAAAAGAAGTGGCTTTAAATCCATTATATATAATTGAAGTTTCTCCAATCTTAGAAGTTAAATATAAAGACGCATCATTAATTAAATTAGCATAAATAAGCATATCTATATCTTCCTCTGAAGGTTCTTCAATTTCATCTATAGATAACATAAATGCACCTATATTAGAAGTAATAATTATAGACTTTCTTTTAAATAATAGATTTAATATCTTAGAGTATGTAGAAGAAATAATTCTTTCTAATGCTTTAATGCTTAATGATCCATCAACACCAACAACATTCATTAATAAACTATATTCTAGAAATTCTCCACAAATATAAAAAGATCCAAAATCTGTTAAATCTTCGCTTGGAATATTATAATTTTCTTTTACTGTAAGATTAAACATAGAATTCAATAAAAAGTGAAACATTCCAGGATCATTAGATAAAAATGCTTTTGATATAATATAATCGTTCTTTAATATTGATGATTTTAATCCATTATAATCATAAATTATATCAAAATATCCATCATATCCAATAACTCCTGCAGAACAACCCTTTATAAACAAATTATATAATGGTAAATAACCACTAAATGTACGATATTTATGAATAAATGTATTACAAATAACATCAGCAAGAGGCGTTAATGAAAGAGGTAAGTTCTTTTTAACATCAAAATAACTTTGATTTCCATCAACTTGATTCATACTACCATCAATTTTTCCTCCAAAAATATGAATATTAGATGATTTAAATACTGTTATTCCTGACGAAGGTAAATAACCTAATAAAGATTGAAATCTATCTTTATTAACAAGTTTAATCTTAACTTTTTTAAATGATATCTTTTTAGCTAAATCTTTAAATTGACTTTTAATATGTAAATGGTTCTTACTAGATTCTCTAGACTTAGACATAGATTCTAATATATCTGGACGAATACTATATAATTCCATATTAAATACTTTATTATAATAAGATTCTTTAAAAAATTTTTCCATTGCAATATCTGTAATCTCGTGAGGTAAATAAGAAACTTTATTATAAAAGCTAGTACATATGTCACCAGGCTTTACTCTTTTATTAATAGCAACACGATTAATTAAACGAAAGTCTCTGTCATTATTATTCTTAATAAACTCTTCTTCATAAGAACTTAAATGAGATAGATGTTCATTTAATGAAAGCTTTACAATACCTTTACTTGACCATAAATTTAACATATTATCAGTAAAAAATATAATGAGAATTAAAAGAGGACTAAATTTTTTCATTTATATATCTTTATTACTTTCTTAAAATATATATTACTAAATCTATAAAACATATAAAGCAAGTATAAATTATAAATTTAATAATTAAATGTTGATAGAAGAAAAAAATTGTTTTTGTTGTATTTAAACTTAAAAAATGCATTTTTTTCTCAAGATAAAAAATAACAAAAGAAAATAAAATAGAAGATATTATATTTCCTATAACTAGTGACTTAAAAGAATTATAAAACTTTGAGAAAAATAACACACATAATGAAATTAATAATGCCATAATATCAATTAATATTGATAAAGATATATTAGATACATCATTATTAAATTCTAATGATAAATATTTAGAATACTTAGAATCATCTAACATTAAAATAAAACTATTTATATATTTACTAAGACTTTCAAAAGATATAAGATCAAAGTATGCATCATTTTCAATAAAATAAATCTTTATATTATTAATAAAATCTGGTGTAATAGTAAACAAAAAATTCTTAAATTGACTAAAAATAATAGCATTTTCCCTAAACTCTCTAAAAGTTATTGTTGCTATAGAAGTAGCTTTTAAGCTACTAAATAAAATACCTCCATTAAAAACTATGTTTTTATTCTGTATAGCTATAATAATAAAATGTTGTAAAAAGCCAACAATAATATTCCAAAATAATATTAAATACATATGAAAAACTTTTATCTACTTTAATGTATTTTAGAATAATTGAAAAATAAAAACATTGCTAAAAAAAATATATCAAACAATAATACAGCATTTAGAACTTATGTATAGTATTAATAATATTAATTTTAGTAAAAAAGATATTGCTAATATTGATCCACAAACACAAATAATAATTCAATCTTTTATATATTTATTCAATAAAATTGAAAATAAACTTGATAAAGTTTATAATGATATATATATTTCTATTATTTCCAAACTATTTTTTAATTTATTTACTATAAGACCGTCTTATTTAATATTTGAATTAAAAATTAAAAGTAAAGACTTTGAAACAATTATACCTAAAAACTATATACTATCTATATTAGATAAAGATGAAGATATATTATATAAATCTATTAAAGATAGCTATATACATGATATAAATGTAGTTAAGTCAAAATATATATTATCATCAGAATTAAATAAAAATTATTTAGACTTTTCATCTGCAATTGAAATATTATTTGAATATCAAAACTATAATTATTCTGATTCTATAGTAAATCAAATAGATTTGTTTATAACAAATAAATATTTAATAAATAAAATATTATGGTCAATAGAGTTATCTAAAAAAAGAGTATTTGCAATTATTGATAATAATATTCAAGAGATAGGATATGTATATATACATACAGATATTGATTGTATTGCTTTTGACCAAGAGCATACTACTACTTCATATATACAAAGTAATTTTTTATTAGAAAAATATAGTAAATATATATCTATACATTTCTATAATAATGAAATTTTTAGAAAAATAAAATCAAATTCAATATATATTGAAACAAGTAAATATTTTACATATCAAGATTTTACTATAAATAATGTTCTTATTTTAAATAATATTTTAATAAAAAATAGTGACACATTCTCAGTAAAAGGAATGCATTTTGAACATTTACTTACTTATCAATCTAAGCATGATCATAGATTTATAAAGATAATACAAATGAAGGCTATAAATAATGTAACATCTCAAACAAAAGAAATAGTATCAACAGACTTTGTAAAACTACCAAATAATATAAATTTAGAACCATATTTATATTGTAGTAAATCTATAAACAGTAATATAGTATCATTATCAAATAAAAAAGACTTAAATCAAAAAGAAATAAATCAAATATTAGAATATATTATATACGCTATATCATATGTAATACAAGATATACAGGATATTAATATTAATAGTATTACTGACAGAGAATCATATACATCTAATAAATTTAATATTCTTCTAGGCCCAACAAATACATATGAAATATCAAATAAGTTAGTTGCAATACATCCATTATTATATCTAGGAAATATTGATATTAATATAAAAAATCTATTTAATAAAATAGAAAAAATAATTTGGATTATTAGCTATCAATGTAAAAAAGAATTTCTTATAAGTGAATTTATAGAAAATATAGAAATACAAAGAGATTATGAAGATATTATGATATCAGAAGAAACTAAAAAAGTTATAACTAATATAGTTATATATAAAATAATAATAATATCAAAATCTGATGATATTTATGAAATACCATTTATGTTATTATGTACAATAGAAAGAATTATTAAAGAATCTCTTTCTATACATACTAAAATCAAAACTTTCATAAAAAATAAAAACAATAATACACTATATCTAAAATATTTATAACTTGACAGAATTAATTAATCTAAGTTCATATAGTGCATTTATAATTTCTAAAATATATAAAAAAAAATTTATAAGTTGTATACAAAATATCTATAATTTAATTTCATTAAAAGAAATTAATTATATATATGAAGTAAATGACAATTTATATATTAATACACATTTATTAGGAATAATTACTCATAATTTCTTTACTTCAAGTCTTATTGCTAATATAGTATTTAGTAATATTAAATTATTAATATTTTTTCAAACATTAAATAACTTTATTGTTAATCTGAATATAGATATTATCTCTAAATCAAACAGATGGCATGAAAATAATATTATTCAAAAAATATATAATATAGAAAATTCAATAACTTATGAAGAGAAATTAATGAAAAAATCATTAAATATTGAATATATTAAATATATAATTCAAAATAAATTTCAATATAAATCAAAAATAGATTTAATTCAATCATTTGTTTCTATTAAAAGAAAATTATTTTTTACTAAATTAAATCAATCAATTTTAGGAAAAAGTTGTATAGGTTTATATATGTATTATAGTAATGTTGTTATTATAAGAATACATTTATTAGAAAAAAAATTTTTCCAGGTATGTGAAAATATAACAAATATAATTACACACTTTCAATACTTTAATACACATAAAAAAATTATTTTAAAAATATATTCTACAAAAGATCAATTAATAAATAATTATTCACAATATAAGTTAGGAATAAATACATTTCTATACACAAACAAACCTACTCAGATATTATATAAAAAGCTATACAACATATAAATGCTTAAATTTACAATTAAAAACAAAGAATATAATATAGAGAATATACATATTAAAACTTCTATATCAGAAGATATGGAAATAACTATTTATTCTCATATTAATTATAAAAATAGTAATGATGTAATTAATGAAGAAACATTATTTAATACAATTGAAATAGAAATTGATAAAGAAGATAAAAAAATAAATATTACAGCATATATAGTAGAATTAACATATTTAGAAGATTCATTAACATTATGTAAAATAGTATGTAGGTCTAAATTTACTTTACTATCACTTATAACTTATACAAGATTATTTAGTGAAAAAAATATATCAGAAATTCTAAAATCAATTATGGATGAAGTAAATTTAAAGTGTACTACAGACATAAATATAAATAAAAAACTATCAATTATACAGTATAATGAATCAAATCTAGATTTTGTTAATAGAATCTGTTATTTAAATAATATATATTATATCTATGATGTTAAAAATGAGAAAATAATTTTCTCAAATAAAGGATATAGGTTAGAAAAAATAAATGATAAAATTACATATGCAAAAAAAATACCTTACTTTAAAATTACAAGTAAAAATGTTGAATATATGTTCAAAGAACAAAATAAAACATCATGTATTACAGAATTAACAAATACAAAAAGTAAAAATTCTAAATATAAACAACAATATTATATATATAATAATAATTTTGACAAAGAATGTATAAAAAATATATCTCAAGGAAAATCTTACTCAATAGATTCAACATCAATAAATTATATTATAAATGACACATGTTTTTCTGGAGAAACTTATGAAGATAGAATTATAGTAGAATCACATACAAGTATGAATAAAAAAGACTTAATATTACAGTCAAAAATATTAACAAAAAATAAAAATTTCTATAAATTACCAGAAGCAAAAATAAATAATGGTTTAATAATAAATGGTATTGTTGAAGAAGATGCTGATGCACAAAATGTTACAGATGATATGATGATTAAAGTTAGACCAATATTTTGTAAAAGTAAAAAAGAAACTATTATGGTACGTATGACTTCATCATTTACAGGAAATAATTATGGATCTTTTATTATACCAAGAGGACAACAAGAAATTTATATTTATTTTGTTGATGAAATGCTTTCTAGTGCAGTATTCTTAGGATGTGCATATAATTCAAACAATAAAACAAATATTCCTATTAAAGATGGAATTGGTATATATGTACCAAAAACTAAAAAGTCTGGTAGTAAAGATAAAGATAAACCAAACTCTGGAGTACACATTACTGATAAAGAAATTAAAATAAATTCAGAAGAAGATATGAAGGTTTATATAGGAAAAAAATCAGAATATATAGTAAAAGGGGAGTATAGTGGAACCTTTGAAGAAAAATATACACTAGAATCAAAAAAAAGCATATCTTTTAAAACAGACGAAGAATTAAATCAAGAAGCATCAAAAGATATAACTATAGTCTCAAAGAATGGAGATATTACAATAAAAGGTGCTAATATTAAAATAGAGTCAACAAAAGACATCTCAGTAAAATGTAATAATTTTAAGATAGACGCAAAACAAATAATTTCATCAAAATGCCTTGACTATAAAATAGATGCTAAAAAAGAGTTTTTAGTAAAATCTAATATTAATAAAATAGACACAAAAATACTAAATATGAAAAGTATGGTTTTTAAAAATGAATCTAAATTAATGAGTATAAAATCTACACTATTTAATATGTCATGTAATGCATGTATTATATTAAAATCAAATGCAGGAATAGTATTAAATACTACAGCAGTATTAACTATAGTTGCAACATTAGTTGTAATAAGTTAATAATTTATAATTATATATGTTAATTTTTATTTAAAAAAATGTCTTCTCAAAATTCATTTAAAAATTTTATAAAACATATATTTAATATATTTGGTTTTCATATTATACTAATATTTATGTTATTAATGACATTATTATACTGCTCATGGTCTATAACAAAACTAAATAATTTAAATATAGATAAAGATTTAGTTAACTTATTATATTCATATAATGATAAACAAGACAATAGATTAAAAATAAAATATACAAAAAGTAAATTATCAAATCTTTTAGAAATAAATAATTTGATTGATCAAAATAAAATAAAAGAAGCAATAACAAAATTAGAAATACTTCAATCACAAATTATACACCCAAAACAGAAAAAAATTATGAAAATTAGAACTGCAATTTTATCAATACTTAATTATCCTAATACTGATGAATATAACGACTTAATTGATGCAAAATATCATGATTTTAATAAAGAAATGAAAAGAAGTTTAGCTTGCTTACACTATATATATTATATTAATAAACAAAGATAAAAATTTATATTTAAAATGGCAAATCCCGCAAACAGAGGTTTCTTACCTGAAGCATCAATAAGTGAGTATAGTATACAAGAAGATAATACCCTTGGAGCTTTAATTAAAATTTTAGATAAAGTAAAGAAAGCTTTTAGAACAAATTATCCTACTAATATAAAAATACATAGCAATAATAATATAGTAACTATATTTAATACAGATAGTGTTTATGTAATTAGACATTATATAGATGAAAATAATAACCGTACATATGAAAATTTCCGAATGCCATATATTGGAAGTGTTCTACATATAGATTATGATAAAACAAATAAAGAATTTATAGTATATGCAATCATAAATGAAGAACTTATGATTTATTATATAAAAAATCATCAAGAAGAAGATAATATAACATTCTCATTTAAAAATTTAGTATCTAATACAAAGAAGACACCTGAATATATAACTTCATCTAAAAACTATATTGTTCTTGTAACTGACGACACAAGAGATATACACATTGTAAGAAAGAGTGACATTCATAGATCAAAATCAAAAGAATTAATATCAAGTACAACAATGACAACAACATCATATATAGAATCGTTAGATCAACATATAGATAAGATGAAAAAACATGCAAAAAAAAGTATATTCCCTTGCATGGCAGCAAAAAATTTAGTCAGACCAAGTACATATAATATTGCATGTTATGAAAAAGAAGATACGATATATCTATATATTATTGAAAATAAGTTAATAAGAATAGAAGCATATGATAAAACAACATTATCATATTTATATACTGAAAATCTACGTAAAGAGTTAATTGCTGATAATAGTGCAGATATGATAATGCTTGCTCATAAATATCTACAAAGCATAGGAGTTTCACTAACAAATATATTTAATGCAGTTATATCAAGTGATGGACAATATAATTTAATTTCATATAACTTATATAGTGGATCATCATTAAGAAAATATTCTATATTTTATACAGATAATGATAATAATATACATGAAGTTACTAGCTATGAATTAGATTCAGATGATAGTAGAATAGAAGATATAAACTCAAAGATTATTAAATGTACAATAGATGGCAAAGAAGCTTATCTATGTATTGAAATTTCAGATAATAACATATCATATTATGCTGTATTTCCAAAGGAGAGTAAATGTACATCAAGATATAATCTTCAATTCGATTTTGGAAACAAAGGTTCATTTCATTTAAATCAACAAACAATTAATGCATTAGAGAATAGTCTTAAAATACTTTATGATGAAAGTATAGTAATTAATACTGATGATATAAAAGAAAATAAATCATATGAAGATAGTGGTGAAACAATAAATGAAGAAGACCTTGAATATAAAGATGCTGATATGTTAGAAGAAGATACATCTAAAAATGTTAATGAAGAGGACGATGATGATGATGAATTTCTAAATTTAAATTTAAATAAATTAGGACAAAAAGGAAGCGATATAAATACAAACGAGGAAAATAATTTATACAATATAGAATCAGAAGAAGACAATATGTTATTTGAAGATGATAAAGATAATGAACCATCATCAGAAGAAAATGTAGCATCTTCATTATCAGAAGAAGACACTGTTGATAATAATGAAAATAAAAATGAAATAAATAATGATGATAAAGAAGATGATGATGATAAAGAAGAAACTTTTTATAGTTCATTAATGCCTTCAAAAGAAGAAATAGTTAATACAGCAAAAGAAACAGCAAAAGAATTAGCAAAAGACGTAGTAGAAAAAAATCTAGGAATTTATAACGAAGAACCACAATAAAAACTAGATAACACTTTTGTCTTATAAGATACAATTTATAAATAAACATTTATATAATTGTATTGGGTGATTAGCTCAGTTGGTAGAGTAGTCGACTCTTAATCGAAAGGTCGAGGGTTCAAATCCCTTATTGCCCATTTTATATAAAATATTTTATATTTATATAACTCTTATATTTATTTTATGTTAATGGAATTACACTTATAACATGATATCCATCAAAGTATAAAAACACTAATACTAGTATATTAAAAATGCATATTGCAGATATTCCTTTTATAAGAGTAACAGAATTTGTTATCATAAAATTAATAAATAAAAATGTCAAAATAAACTGTAAAATAGATGCATCTCTACGAATTTGAGATTTTATAGAAGACAATGTATCATAATTATTATTTAATTGTGACACTTTTTTTAAAAAAGCTTTATTTTCATTATTTTGTTGATCTAATAATAAATCTCTTTCTTTAATATTTTTTTCATTAGTAAGTCTTGTATTTTCAATTAATTTCTTTAATTGTTTATACTCTTCTTTATTATTTTCTTGATTTATACTATCTATTTCACTTAAGCAGTTTAATTTACATAATATTGCATAGTTATGGTCTAACATTTTTGATAAATGTTGACTATTTTTTTCATGAAGTTGGGCTTTTTTCTTAAAATATTCAATTATGTATGATATTTGTTGTATTAAATTTTCCTTATTTTCTAAATTACTTTTCCTAATATATTCTATTATTCCTTCATGTTGACCATTATAAAAATCATCATAAACATCATTATCACAATTACTAGTCTCAATATATTCAGGCATTTTAATAAATTCTATTATAATATAAAACTTATTTAAAACCTGGAGGACCAGCAGACCTTGCAGTAGCAACAAGAGTACGTAAAAAACTAGCATTTTTAGCATTTTCTACCATATCTTTTATAGCTTTTAAGTTACCAGCATTTTTAGCCATATCACCTAGTGCTTTTGCATCAGCAACACCTTTCAAATTTTTAACACGTAACCCTTGACCAGCTTTTAATCCACTTCTCTTCTTAGCTATACCTCCTCTTTTACCTATATTCCTACGTCTTTTTTTATTAGATAAGTTTTTAGAACCAGTTCTTTTAGCACCCCCCTTTCCTAATTTCTTGTTACCTGTATTACTTGTTTTTACATCTGTTTTTTTCTTATCTTCATTTACTTTTGAATTTGTTTTTTTCTTATCTTTGTTTGCTTTTGAATTATTATTTTTTGACTTCTTATTACTTTTATTACTACTTGATTTTTTCTTATCTTTATTTGTACCTTGTTTCTTATCTTTATTTGTACCTTTTTTATTTGTACTTTGTTTCTTATCTTTATCTTTACCTTGTTTCTTACTATCTTTCTTATTGTCTTTCTTACTATCTTTCTTATTATCTTTCTTGTTGTCTTTCTTATTGTCTTTCTTGTTGTCTTTCTTGTTGTCTTTACCTTGTTTCTTATTATCTTTCTTATTATCTTTTTTTGTATCTGTTTTATTTTTTTTCTTATTTGTATTATCTTTTTTGTCTACACCTTGTTTCTTTTTTTGATTTTTAGAGCTACTTGAATCTTTAGATTTAGTATTTTTAGAGCTATCTTTTCCTGATTTTTTATTATTATCTTGTTTATTATTTTTACTTGATTTATTATCTTTATCTTTAGAGCTACTTTTTTTATCTTTAGAGCTATCTTTAGAGCTACTTTTTTTATCTTTAGAGTTATTTTTTTTAGATGTATTTTTATCAGATTTATTCTTAGAAGATTCTTTTTTTGAAGAAACCGGTTCAGATTTAGTTTTTTTTGTCTTACTTTCTTTATTTTCCTTTTTATTGCTTTTATTTACAGGTTTAGATTTTTTCTCTGATGATTTATTATTATTTTTTTTATCTTTGCTACTGCTAGTTTTTTTATTTTTCTTTTTACTCTTTTTTCCTTTATATTTTCCTTTTTTATTATCAGAAACAGATGTAGACTTAGATTGTTTCTTAGAACTTTTTTTACTATCTTCACTACCAAGACTAAAAACATCTATCATCATCATATCTTATTATATATTTTATTATTTTTAAAAATAATGTTCTTAATAGGATTATGTAATAACAAAGATATATATGATAAAAATCCTC
>JAOXYC010169993.1:0-13334 GCA_028565715.1 Phoronis pallida
TCCCGCTTTTTGAACAACGATTGTCAAATGAGGTAATTTTTTGACGGATTGGTAATGTTTTTGGGACGTATAACGTTATTTTTTTTAAAAAAAAATTCGCTCGTCAACTTTTTGAGAATATTACCGACAAATCGGAAGTGTCCCGATTTCACATCTTGAAAGGTTGGCAACTATGCTAATATGTAAACACATTTGAGAATTTTATTTTGTTCAATCATTTATTTCACAAGATTGACGGATGCCAAAAAGAAACATATTGCAATCATAACAATCACTGTCTTTGTGGCCCGTATTAGACCCCCAAGTATTGGAAAACTAGCATTCTCTGTCCTGTGTTAAAAAGCAGGGTTTTTCCAGAATGTCACCTCCTCTGCATCTGCTATTCAGGATGATAATCATTACTTCGCAGGTTAATGTGACATTGCATAGTTAAAGTTCATGGTGAGACCCCATCTCTAGTTTTCAAAAATCAAGTTTTAAGTGCATCCCCGATCCCCGATTCCAAACAGAAGTGGACTTCTTGAAATAATCAATAATAATCGAAGAGAATCAATTTTAATTGCCACATCAAGTGTTCACTCAACATAGTAAGGTGACTCCTTGTATGTTAAATGCTGACTAGTGTCAGTGACTTCACGTTTATTGGCATTTAATAACACCTTTCCAGAAATAATTGCACTATGCCTGTGGAGTTATATATCTACATCAAAACATTAAGCATTATTGCTAGGTGCATTAGTTTACAAGTAGCTTTGAATTCTTGTTAATAACTATGAATTCCAACGGCATGAAAATTCTTTGCAGGTAAGTGAAATGTAAAATCAAAATTAAAGTCAGAAGTCACCTTGTAAAATATAGTTAATATCAATTTGCGTAAAGTTACTGTATCTGCGTTGGAACTTTTAAGTGTACTGGCAGGAGTAAGGTTTCCTTAATACGACCATCTCCTTGGTTAAGGCAATAACAGGATATTGTCGCGAGATGCTGTGAAGCCGTACTATTAAGTTATTTCCCGTTAGTTTGTTACAACATAATGCTCTACATGTGTCAATAAACCTGATTGAGAAACCCATGTAATGCGAAAATCACCGTTTTAGTCCTGACAATTTCCATTGGACACTTCATAGTTATCGTTAATTGTTTCCCGCCAAATGATATTCAGCTCATATGACAGCAAGCTGTGAATAAATGAAACCAGAACTGGTAAACATTACCTGGTGTGAATACATGGGCCTCTGACACATGAACATTAGAACCCATGGGTGGACCTAAAACAGGTACCATGCATGACAGATGGGAACACTGGGAATGAAAACAGGAGCCCAAGACCCGGTACTGACATTGAGGTTCCTGTTTTCAGATCTGAGGATCCTGTTTCCAGGTCTGAGGTACCCGTTATCAGGTCTGGTTCCTGTTTTCAGGTCTGAGGTTCCTGTTTTCAGGTCTGAGGTTCCTGATTTCAGATCTGGGGTTCCTGTTTCAGGTTCCTGTTTTCAGACCTGGGGTTCCTGTTTTCAGACCTGGGGTTCCTGTTTTCAGATCTGAGGTACCTGTTAACAGCTCTAGGGTTCCTGTTTTCAGGTCTGGGGTTCCTGTTTTTAGGTCTGAGGTTCCTGTTTTCATGTCTGGGGTTCCCGTTTTCAGGTCTGAGGTTCCCGTTTTGGGTCTGAGGTTCCTGTTTTCGGGTCTGAGGTTCCTGTTTTCAGGTCTGAGGTTCCTGTTTTCAGGTCTGAGGTTCCCGTTTTGGGTCTGGGGCTCCTGTTTTTAGGTCTGAGGTTCCTGTATTCATGTCTGGGGTTCCTGTTTTCATGTCTGGGGTTCCCGTTTTCAGGTCTGAGGTTCCCGTTTTGGGTCTGAGGTTCCTGTTTTCGGGTCTGAGGTTCCTGTTTTCAGGTCTGAGGTTCCTGTTTTCAGATCTGAGGATCCTGTTTTCAGGTCTGAGGATCCCGTTTCCAGGTCTGAGGATCCTGTTTTTAGGTCTGATGTTCCTGTTTTCAGGTCTGGGGTTCCTGTTAACAGGTCTGCGTGGGGTTCCTGTTTTCAGGTCTGAGGATCCTGTTTTTAGGTCTGATGTTCCTGTTTTTAGGTCTGATGTTCCTGTTTTCAGGTCTGAGGATCCTGTTTTCAGGTCTGATGTTCCTGTTTTTAGGTCTGAGGTTCCTGTTTTTAGGTCTGATGTTCCTGTTTTTAGGTCTGATGTTCCTGTTTTCAGGTCTGAGGATCCTGTTTTCAGGTCTGATGTTCCTGTTTTTAGGTCTGAGGTTCCTGTTTTTAGGTCTGATGTTCCTGTTTTTAGGTCTGATGTTCCTGTTTTCAGGTCTGAGGATCCTGTTTTCAGGTCTGATGTTCCTGTTTTCAGGTCTGGGGTTCCTGTTAACAGGTCTGCGTGGGGTTCCTGTTTTTAGGTCTGATGTTCCTGTTTTTAGGTCTGAGGATCCTGTTTTCAGGTCTGAGGTTCCTGATTTCAGGTCTGGGGTTCCTGTTAACAGGTCTGGTGGGGTTCCTGTTTTTAGGTCTGATGTTCCTGTTTTCAGGTCTGGTGTTCCTGTTAACCTAAAACAATACTTTTCATGGGAGAAATAATTATAACTCTCCAATCTTTTCCTATCAGATTAATTTTTCAATAATTAAGTTGAAACCGGCATTCTCATGCAAACAATTTTCAATAATAAAATATTCTTTAACACAATTGGTTAGTATTCGTGCAACCAGAAATGAACTTTTTCAAGATCTCAAAACAAATATTGCATTCACATCCTCAGGGAGTTTGTGATTAAATGTGATATATAAAGCGATGTGAATTATAGAGAGCTTTACATTAATCTGGCTTTGATCTCATTTGAATCTCTTAGCAAACAAGTGATGGACATGAGACTAATGAGTCACCGTGACATTTAAAGAGTGCGGACAGTTATGTAATAAAATAAGTATCCAATAACAAATTCATAAAACAGTATTGATTAACAAGTAGTAGCAAACGATTTGACCAAAGTAGGAATTTAAACAACTTAATTTGGCATTTCATCAAAATAAGCTTTAAAGAGGAAGGAAAATGCTTAATAATTGACATATTGTGTTGCCATGGTAACAAAAATGTGTTGATTGCCTACTTGTCAGACCAAAAACTAAATTTATTTCTGCAATCAACAAGTTTTAGTTCCAAATAAGAAAACTGCCAAAAATATTTACAACAGGGACCTGTGATTTAGAAATAATTGGCAAATTTCTTGTTTGGAACTAAAATTTTGAAATTATTAGAAAACGTGATTTTTCCAGTTTTCAGCAACAGAATGTCTTTTGATGTCACAAATTTCTAAATAATAATCAAAATGGGAGGAAAACGTTTTGACTATTTAAAATTAAAATTGGTTTCTATACCATAATGACAACAACCAATCACCCTAAAGATCATTCAAAAATATAAGCCTGTCCCTTTTAACTGATAGATAAAAGATGGAAATATCCTTTTATTTCATATCCAATCAGTACAAAAAAAATACAATCAAATACGATACCGTTCCCAATGAAACTCCCTAAAGGTCATGCACTGCTGAAATGGGAGTCCCCTTAATATTTTTTAAGTAGTACATAGGGGTTGCAACAATAAAAGTGAACAAATTTAACCAAAAATATTTTTGAATCATCGCAGTTCTATGAGTTAATGACATACATTTCAGTCGATTAAAGATACTGTCTCCTCGTTGGTGAGGATCTGGGATCAAAATTCAAATCAACTAGAAATTGTGTGTACGAGTCCTTTGATGAATATTAACCTGCATCTTAGTAAAAAAATTCAAACAAATCGGTAAAGGGGTAAATTCGAGATCTTTGTATCCAAAAAAACCTTGTCGGACAACAAGGTTTTCGAAATTTACACTTTCTTAGGATAAAAAGCTCAAATTTACCCCTTTACCGATTTTTTTTGAATTTTTTTGACTGTGATGCAGGTTAATTATATTCATCAAAGGACTAGCTCCTACACAAAATTTCTAGTTGATTTGAATTTTGACCCCAGATCATAACCAACGAGGAGACAGTATCTAAACCAAAAATATTTTTGAATCATCGCAGTTCTATGGGTTAATGACATACATTTCAGTGGATTAAAAGAGCATCGAAGAGCTAAACATCATGTTATCTGAATTTCAAATCCTCTTCAGAAAAAATCAATAGAAATATATTGGATTCTGTTTACACATCCTACAAAAGTTCAAAGATAAAACCTCTGTTAATTCTGCAGTTATCATTGAGTGTTTGTTATAATTGCATGTTGTTGATTTAATTGGGTTGTCCATATCATCAATGTTTAGTGCATTGATGTAGATAAAATAGTGCCTTGATTTTACGAATATATTCAATGCAGCCTTCACTAAGGTGAGTAAATTTTGTTTAATTCACAATTTTTTCAAAATTGTCAGACCTGTCGTCCATAGCTCTTTTTGTTCCTATTCTTTCCATAATGATATTATTTGCAATCTTATCAACTGACTATGGAAGGCAAAAGGATTGATATCAAAAAGAAATTGCAAATTAAAGCACAATACTTAAAAATGCTTTAAAATTACATATTGTTAAAAAAAATCCTTAAAAGAAATTAAGAGCATTGGAATGCAGTGTTATGTTTTGTTTAGTGCTCATAAAATAAAAGATTTTTTATCATATGGGAATTAATAATAAATATACAAGCATGCCATCATCCATCAAATTCACAGTCATTTCCAAAGCAATGTTTACAAAGAGCATTTGATAGCAATTTCAAATAGTCCAGGTAGTTACCCCCATAACGGACCATTACATAATCAAAAGGTTATTTCTATATTCATCATAACATTCGAGCATTTATCTATTAAAAATTGCCTTGCTGTTAGCTAAAAGGTGCGGCAATTCTTTAAAATGGTATTTCCCATCCAAATTACCCAATGCAGATCATTTAATTTCCGATAGCCTATTTCACGCAAGTAATTAGAGAGAGTGCTTTCTATTAAGTATTTATCTGTCTCTGACGTGGAACAATTAAGAGAAAATATTTTATTTTATTTGATCTATAGCATAAATGACAGTCACTTGATGTTGACTGTAGTGTTAGGAGACAACTGACACTATGTCGAGATTACAATACAGGTAGGAAGAAATTTTGATCTAAGTAATCAACAAATTCAAATGAAACTATTTAAGACTTTTGGGGTATTTAATTTCTTAAATGATACCAAAATCAATGAACATACGGTATTTGTGGTCGATGTTCATGATTATTTGCAAAAATTGAGATAAAAAGTGATTCAATGAATGGGAAGTAATACCACCTAGCTCTTATTGGAGGAGATTTTGAAAAATCATAGAACGAGCCTTTGGCTTGTTCTATGATTTTTCAAAATCAAATCCAATAAAAGGTGGTAGTACTTCCCATGAATTTAAGAATCATTTTATCACTTAACTTCGCCAATTTGCGAAAAAATGTGAGAATCTCAATATTCTTTACGTTCTTGAACTTTACAATTCTTCACGTCTAAAGCATTATGCACGTGCCGCGCGCAATGCTTTTCACGTGTTTCAGTTCTCGTGAACTCCACTTTGTAATAATACAAAGTATATCACAAAGTGATATCAATTCGAATATAAGGGTAGTTAAGTGATAAAAGCAATTATTGTAGACTCGCAACTTAATTTCTCAATGTATTCTTACTTCAAATATAAACTTTCCAAATTTATTATTTATTCAGGAATTTAAAACAGCTGGAAAAATATTGAAATTGAACATTACTATGCACTGTAGATTATTGGAATTTGAAATTGTGAATAAATGAAGTATTGAAACGGGTTTATATTTTCATGATTTTGGTATTGATATGGGTACCGTAGCTTTTTTCAAATATCTTCATAAAAATAGAGGACATAATATGCCAACTGCATTGAATGCCTGAAAGTAAGATACAAAGCAAGAATTATTTTAAGCTTAGAATGTGTGAGGAATTCTTTACAGACCAACAATAGATGTGACAGCTAGGTCTAGCAGGGAATGGGAAACTTGAACTCAATCACGAGTTTAATTGCAAATCTTTAATTGAGTCATTATACATCCCCTTGATTTCCACAAGCAGATTCAATTATTGAACAAAGTGGGAATAATAACATAATTTCCTATTGATTATAATGCCGTAATTACATAACCCACAGACATATGTAGTGTCATTCTCGCGGCCAGTGAACCCTCTCATATCTGTGTTTACATTTTATGAGTTTCACAAAAGGCCACTACTTCATTGTTGCTGCCCAGTAAATGGTAAATGGCACTCAGAAACACCAATTGTTGCTGCCATGTGTTAACGACACTTCAAGAAACACCAAGGCATTCAGATGCTGGTATAAGCAGATAAGTAGACCCGATATTGCAATAAAACAGTGAGTTCAATACTCAAATTCACATTGTATATAGGGTTGTGTGTAGAACATGATGCTTTGGTCTCAATTATGCAAGATGTCATGCTTGTTGTCAGTGGGGGATCTTATGCAAGTCGGTAGGTAAGCTTGCACATTTGTGCACATTTGCTTGAGAGGGGATGTGTCCTTTGACAATAGAAGGGTTTTCATTATTAAAATCTCTGGGTGCTAATGTTGGTCTGTTGTCGATAACAACTGAAGATTCTTGGATGCTCAGTCAAAACAATGAAAACGGTTGGTAATAGTTTTCATTGTTTGGACACTGAGTGCATGAAGTAAAAACTGTGTCTTTTCTATTGAAATGCAGAAAAACCTCTTTGACAGCTAGGCCAGCTATTCAGCTGGATGTTATTATAATAGCCTTATGTTAAGTTTAAAAGTTTCATTGAGGTTAGTTGCTGATGATAACAAGAATGCCAAAAATTGTTTACATTTTTAAAATTTTAGGCTCTAAGCACACAATTGAATTTTTCAGGAATTGTAATTTTTGAAATCATTTAAGTCTGAAAGTGGAGAAGTTTTGTTCCAAAAACTAATTGAGGGTTGTGAAATCTTGTTTGGGGAGGATTACTCCCCGATTGTAGAAGGTGATTTGATTTTGCTGAGGTGTGGGATTTCATTGTTTATAGGTATTGATATAGTCTGTTTTCTTGCATTGTTTGGCAATATTGGTATCAAAATGGTTCAACCCGTACATTGCTACTTACGATGTAGAATTATCAATTATTGAAATACGACGTTTTCATTCGTTTCTTTTACACAATTTGAAAATTTTTGTTGCCAATTCTTGTTACTACATATCTTTGTCGAAAACACAAAGTTGATACGTTACAGTTTATAATCTAGGTTATCTTGTCACCCCGACAAGATATATCGTCAAGTCACATTGACCGCCTGTATAGAGATTTCCGGAAGAAGCGAAGGTAGTTATTTGCTCAACTGAATGTTAGGATGCAATTTGGTACAAAAAATCCGGCGCAATTGAACTCATTCGAATAGTTGATAATTTCATATTCGTAAGTAGCGATGTATGGCTTTAACTTTTTTAGTCTCCATTTGTAATCGAAGTTACCCCACGGGATGTAGTATGTACGTATTACAGTCTGACACCTCAGATAACGCAAGAAAAGTAACATTAGATTGGCGGCACTGATTCTTCATTTTCCAGTACTGGTCCCAGGGTACGGATTAGTCGATAGTCACGGAGACTCTGAGTAAAGATGGGTTCAGCCAGCCCGCATTAATGTTTTAAATATTTATTGTGATAACTGCATTCTGTTGGATGATTGCCAATCATTAAATATCTGTGACAGATATTTAATAGCTATTTGCATTTCACAGTTTATATGCATATTTTGTTACCATTTTATTGGATGATTTATTGCATAGTTATACAACTGTGTAGAGTGTTAAATGAAACTGGCATAAGCAGACTAAGTGCTACCAAGTCACACAAATATGATGTTTATAGGGTAAACTTACATAAACCCTCAATTGCTGTCACCATTAACTACCAGACAGTGGCGACCTCTGTTGCAAGATTAGGAAGTTGTCAAGCAGAATACAAAAACTAATTGTCGGATTTCCAAAAAACAATATAGCGATTGTACAGAGAAAAAATCTGTTTTGAGTTTGATTAGAAAGAAAATAATATAAACATTCAAGTTATTTTCTATCAATTTACAATGCCTGGATCAAGATCATGGTTAAATTATATAATTATTGTAAATCGTCAATATAAATAACCATATTATCTAGCTTTCAATATCCTTGTGTGATTTTGTGATTTGATTTTATAAAATCGCAAAAATTAAAACACTCAAGAAACTGACAAAAAAGTCCAACACTCTGTTAGCTAGCAGAAACAATGTTCATTACGCCGTTATATAATGGCGAGTGACTTTAGCACTTCTCATTCTAATGAGAGCACCTCATTAACACCAGACATCATAATTATCATTTATTAAAAACATTCTGGGCAAAATTGCATAATCACTAAAATGGTGCACTTATGTAACACACATAACACTCATATTGTGTAACAAAAATATGGCATATATTGTACAAAGACAGATAAGAAATTGTTTTCATATTGGATATAATTTATAATTGGTAAATGATTGTAAAGCTTAAATGTGGGTGTTACGTTTTATCAGTTTGGTTGAGTAAAACATTTGAGAAGTCTTATGACTTCTCAAATGTTTTTCATTCATAAGGATTCTGTCTCGCATGGCATTTTATTTATTTATTAAATTTTTAACTCGAGTGGCCCCTTCAGACTGACTTTCATAGATCTGCCAGGGGTGTCCAGATCTGCCAGAGGTGCCCAGATCTCCCAGGGCTGTCCAGAGATCTCCCAGGGGTGTCCAGATCTCCCAGGGGTGCCCAGATCTCCCAGGGCTGTCCAGAGATCTCCCAGGGGTGTCCAGATCTCCCAGGGGTGTCCATATTTCCCAGGGGTGTCCAGAGATCTCCCAGGGGTGTCCAGATCTCCCAAGGGTGTCCAGATCTCCCAGGGCTGTCCAGATCTCCCAGGGGTGTCCATATTTCCCAGGGTTGTCCAGATCTACCAGGGATGTCCAGAGATCTCCCAGGGGTGTCCAGATTTCCCAGGGATGTCAAGAGATCTCCTAAGGGTATCCAGATCTCCCAAGGGTGTTCAGATCTCCCATGGGTGTCCAGATCTGCCAGGGGTGTCCAGATCTCCCAGTGCTGTCCAGATCTCCCAAGGGTGTCCAGATCTCCCAGGGGTGTCCAGATCTCCCAGGGCTGTCCAGATCTCCCAGTGCTGTCCAGATCTCCCAGGGCTGTCCAGAGATCTCCCAGGGGTGTCCAGATCTCCCAGGGGTGTCCAGATCTCCCAGGGCTGTCCAGATCTCCCAGGGGTGTCCAGATCTCCCAGGGCTGTCCAACAGAAAATATTTACATTTTTTTATGTTATGAGTAAAAAAAAATCTTTTCAAGGTTACATTACGGTCACAGAAACAGTATAACCAATAAATGTAATAAAATTGCTTTGTAATAAATGTAGGAATATATCTTTCAATCTAATCAAGCCGCAGGATATCCGCAGATAGATTTCTCATAATCGCTATTTTTAGTTTTTTCTGATCTTTGAAAAGGCAGATAAAGAAGACTCACAAACTCAATGACAAAATTGCCTTCATGTGTGTATCGCTACTTCTAGATCACCGACAGAGAAGATTAAGAGTAAAGTAAGACATAAGCCAAAGGTCTATTAGTCAATTTCAAGGCTTGTGTCAGTGCCAATTTTTTTAAATGTTTATGTTTAATGAATTTCAAAAAATAAAAAAAAATTTTACCCTTTCATAGAAACAATAGCTTTAGATTCAATTTTAAGGAAAATATTGTATATTTCATAAGAAGGAAAATTCATTGTTAAAAATCCACAATGCAATGTGCATTTAACAAATTAAATATAATTAATATTCATTTTCTCAAATGTTTTTGAAACAATGTTGGTACTAGATTATTTAGACAATTGGAATCGATGGACACTAGTTTTACCATATCGATGCGGGGTTAGCGCCCAGGGCCACTATTCTGGAAATCGCCAAAAATATGGGATGGGTGCTAAGCTGAGCATGGGCGCTTATCATGCACTGTGATCGGGCTAGCACCCATTACATCGCTTTGTTTAAACATGCTCACAGTATGCAGCCTCTTTTCATTCGGAAAGTCACTTATTCCCCGGGACTTCAACTCGAAAAGATGCTTGTCTGCAATCTTTGTTATGGTAATAGGCTTTTCGCATCTCCAACGTTGAAGAGCAATCGGCAATTTCTGGGGTGGCACTAAAGCCAAGCATGGGCGCTTATCGCAAAACTTTTGAAAAGTATGGAGTGGGAGCTTTACCATGCATGGGCGCTAACCCACGTCAAACGATTAAATTTTAGCTCATAAATTTGTCTTTCAAGAAGTTAAGTCTGACACATTAAGTAATGCCATCATAGATGAAAGTTGATTGAATTCCTTGAAATAACGATTACTGAAAGTATGATTGACAGATTTAGCAATGAGAAAAAAATTGGACCAGATATCATTTCCATCATATCATGATCCATAATCACGAATATTGGATGAAATAACAACAACGTTACCATTATATGTCAAGGGTACTCGATTAAAACTTGACATTCTCTTGTTAAATATCAGCAGACAGTCTCATCTGACATAGAACAAAAGAACTTGTAACTGAGCATTTATGACATGTTTGAAGTTGTTGCTTCAGTGTTGTGATCTTTGAATATTTTTTCTTAAAAGTACTGAAATCTGGGCTTTTAAGAACTAATGGGAAAAGTTAGGTTTGTGGACAATTTTTGCTTGTTTTTGTATTCTCTTTATTTGTGGGGAGCAAAAAATGTGATGAATGGAATAAAAAGAATCGTGAATACCAAAAACCCTCACGAGGGCTTCTCCAGAAGGTTTCAAAATTCAAATAATGTTATATACAAATTTCAGAGTGCAAGCAGGATGCAGCTGTATTGGTGAAGAAACTTACCAATATTAAATATAAGAGTTGTTACATAATAATAATAATAATAATAATAATAATAATAATAATAATAATAATAATAATAATAATAATAATAATAATAATAATATTAATATTAATAATGAGTGAGTTTATAAAGCGCTTAATCTATGAGCATATTCTAAAGCGCTTCACATATTACTGACAGTAACACTCTTTTCCGTTTTATAATAGAAATGGGGAAAATAAGGGCACCCCAAAGGCTTTAGTTGGCAGAAATGATGCTCTTAAAATTCTCTACTCATTTGAGCATTATAAGCGATGGGTTCCTGGGGTACAGTAAACACAGACATATGCATCAGGCACACCTTGTTCATAATTTTTTCCTGGTTAACAGATGGGAAAATGACTCATTTTGAATTACGTTGAAAGTATTTAAAACAAAATTGGGGTGGCTTTTACCAAAGATCAAAAAAAAAATTATGAAATCTTTGCAACTTGCAGTTTTGGTCTGTGAAATATAAGTACCCAAATTTGTTTTATTTATAAATGTTTTAGCAAATTAGCATATTTTTATCCAAAACAACATAGCAAATTTAAAAAAAAAATCTTCAACTTAATACTCAACCTTATCAAACGAAGTCTATTAACTATAGAAATCAGATTATACTTCAGAAAAAAACAAAAAAACAATTTTCTTAAAATATTCATGACCTTGAGTCGTGTGGACACCCAGGAACTTCACATATTCATCAATTAATCCCAATTAAAAAACAATTTTAATCAGCTAAGCTGAAAACCATGTTCTACGGCTTGTGATTGCACTGCAGATAGATTCTGTAATGTATTCACACTGAGATAATTTCCCAGATCAGTTCCGAATTTTTATGTCTTTCCAAGATAATTTTGTAGCGGTGCTATAAAAAAGAATACAAGGAGAACAAGGAACGCAAAAATTCACTATAGGTTTTCAATGTGATCAAAATAGGACAGGGATATGTTCCATTTCCGTCCTTGTATGCAAAATCAAAACAGAAAAGGGAATCTTTCCACTTTGCAAATGATATAAAGCAGGGGAAATCTTTTCCACGTTTTTCCTAATCATATGAATTTTTTAGCACAATCCATGGGAAATTATCCATTTTGTTGTCCGCGCTTTTCCTGTTTGAAGAGGCACAGCATGAAAAATTTTCACTACACTTCAGTTTACAGCTTCATCAGGAAGGAATATCATATTAATTTGAAAATGTAAAGGAACTTTTCAATTTAATTTTCACCACAATAGTAACTGATCAGTTAGAATAGGTTGACCCTGCAAAATACAAACGGCAACATTTTTTTCTAATAAATGGAAATAAATTCACAGTAGCTTACTGTGAAATAGCATGAGTATGACTAATTAAAACAGCAGTATAAATCTGCATTTTATTGCGTCCTCATTAGGGCATCCAGACTACGAGTAATTTGTGGAAATTACTTCATGACAGCTCAAACTTAATGGTCAAAGAATGAGATTTATGGATAAGGCTGACATGAGGTTCAGTGAATCGTGAGTGTTTTATGTATATATGTCAATTTGTGATCTTAACACAATTGTTGGGTTTGCATTGTCTTGAAACTTGTTGAAAATGGTTAAAGCGGTTGTATCAAAAACTGTTTTCTAAAAAATGTGTGGCCTTTTTGGAGTTTTGTAACAGTACTCCTTTCTATTAGAATTCTTTAATCTGTTCAACTGGAAATTACCTTGTTTAAAACTCCTAGTACTTCGGAACCATCGCTGTCCTATCGACGGGATGTTGTAGAGTGACGTCAGAGTGGCGATGCTGATCTCTTTCCTCTGCTTGGGACAGTAATATCCGCATTCTCGGAAAGAAACGCAACAGATGAGATCAGCATCGCCATTCTGACGTCACTCGACAACATCCCGTCGATGGGATGGCGATGGTTCCGAAGTACTAGGAGTTTTAAACAAGGTAATTTCCAGTTGAACAGATTAAAGATTTCTAATATGCAACTCCCTGGATGGATCAACAACTACATTTTATTAGTACTCCTTTCTCTTTTTTCAAGAATCAATCGTTGACAGCAGGTTTTTTGACAAAAATGAGATTATTATTAAATAAACTCTGCCTTTAGAGTGAACCATTATAAAAAAAATAAATTTGACATGTATTTATTAATTTTGATTATTTCCAAATGGGCTGTTGCAGTGTTAATTATATTGATCAATCCAAAAATGACCTACTCAGAGCAACTATAACAAAGCGATGTTAAATAACCGTTAAGCTAAATAACCGTTAAGGTTATGTAGGAGGTTAATTAGGAACCCTCTTTCTTTTTCAAATAACAATAAAACTAAACATTTTAAGCCCATGAAAGTATATATTTTCTGAAACTTTGA
>JAOXYC010171104.1:0-13299 GCA_028565715.1 Phoronis pallida
TTTGGCGCATTTTTGAAAATGAAGTTAGAGACTTCGAAACTAGTCAAGTTTGAATAAAACAAACTACGATGATACGTTTTAAAAGTATCGTGTTTTTTATCATTGCAACATGGACATTGCTAAGAACCAGGAATATTATTATTATTATTATTATTATTATTATTATTATTATTATTTATTACAAAATCATTCCTCATTATGATTGTCAATAAGTCAATTTCGATGTTCTTTGAAAAGAGAGTACTTTTTCGGCAAGGTGAATGACAATGTTCTTCCGTTTTTATTTATAAGTATCTTTTAAGTCGTTCGACTTCTTATACCAAACTCGGTCTTAAACGACGCTTATCAAAAATTCAGTAAATTAAAACGAACCGATGCTAGTTTTATCGGACATGTATGTTTTGTAGACGTACGTTCATTTCAAAGAAAGTAGACACTTTCAGCACTACGTTTTTGCGGGCGAAAAGCGTACGTATCGTCTGATGACGTCACTGTCACGTGGTATACTACGTTACGGGTATCATGCTACGGGCTAGAAACACGTAGAAATCGAGCCTCTACGTAAATGCTTTCCGTATCCAATTGTTTCGCCTAACTCGAACTAACATTTAGATGATTTTTATGAAAGGAGTATCTTAGGTGTATCTAGTACTCGAACAAATTCAAAATTTAAAAATATCTTCGGGTTTGAAGACGAAAAATTGTGATTTAATTAGGGCGACCGAGTTTCGAAACTTTTTCAATATGGCGGCTTTACGTTGCGTTAACAGGTTAAAAACGTAATGCTGAAAGAAACTTGATTGCGGATATGATGTGACGTCATTTTTATACGATACGTTTACGGATACGGATGGCTAGAAAACGTAGTGCTGAAAGTGTCTAGTATCTTTTTACTGACGTCGCAGATCTAATGTTATATAAGTACAAACACAATTCAAAACAAGTTATCAACAAACATACCTCGTCATTCGAATGGCCATAATACGGTTGCTTCCCGAATGAAAAGACTTCCCATAGCACGACACCAAACGCCCAGATGTCTGACTCAGTCGTAAACCGGCCGTACCGGATGCACTCGGGCGCCATCCAACGGACGGGTAACATGCGAGATCCACCAACCTAAAGATGAGAATTATGCAACATCAAGCCCAATTGTGTTTTTATGCCTAATACTATATAATAGTTGAAATTAAAAAAAAAGCTTTGATAAATAATATATGTTCAATGTAAACAGAAAAAAAGAACCTCATGTGAGTTCACATATGTTGAAGACGAGAAAAAATACAATGCTCATGGCGGGAAAATGACGTTTCGATTCATTCTCATATCATCATCATGGGATATCCAATTGCTAACGATCCATTTAAATGAGAAACCACCGACTGTATAAGCGGTCAAACTTGATCTGTATTTGGATCCAAGCCGGCAAAGCACAAACAGAACATTCAATTCTCAAAATTGAGTTACTAAATCTTTGTTAATACGGCAATTTTATTGGTTGATACAATATAAATCTGTTATGTACATTTTCATGGAAATCTTAGAGCCTAAACTTATTACATACCCTGTAGTAATCCGATGTATAAATATCTCGAGACATTCCAAAATCCGAGATCTTGAGAACGAGATTATCTCCAACCAAACAGTTCCTTGTGGCCAAATCCCTGTGAACAAAATGTTGCGATGCGAGATATTCCATCCCATTCGCTATTTGCAGGCAAATGTCGATGAGATCAGTCTGAAAGCAAAATGATGGTGACAGAATATTTCAGCAATTAGCATTTTACAAAACGTTTTGACAAAATACAACATTTTCATGACCTAAGTTCCATTTGGCCGATGAGACCTTTCCTTAACGAGACCTGCTTAGTTTAAAATCTTATATAACAAGTTACATTGAAAAAGGGAGGCAAGTTGTATTGGAATTGATGTCTTATTTATAGAACTATATTATAAAACTGCACGAACACAAGTAGTGGCGTCTTACGACAACGAAGTTTGTCCCTTCGAAACTAGTCAGACATGAAGTTTTATAATATAATTCTATTCTTAAAGCTCATCGTTTCAATCTTGATCAAAAGTCTTATTTATCCCACTTAAAGAAATAAGTTACAGAGCAATTAACTGATCTTTAAAAGAGCCCATCGCACACGACAATGTGTGACAAGCCCGGGGTGACAAGGCAGCACACGGCGATCAGCATTGTAATCCGTGATTCATCTTTAATCGTCGGTAACGGCATATTGTTTTTTAAATTGAAATAAGCAAAAAGCACCTAGACACAGCCTCCCATCACAATGTCCAAGATACAAAGACATCGAAGAACTCAAGGAATGCCAGGACTAAGAGACCTACCATTGTTCTAGAAGCTACTAGCAATGGCTTTGGTCCTCCTGTGAACCACCACACTCTCAACAGAAGTCCAGGCACCTCAGAAAACTCAAATGGCTTGCAGAAACAGAGACCCACCATTGAGCCAGAAGTGACTGACAATGAGTGTGATCCTCTTAAAACAAACCACAGTTTCATCCAAAGTCCAGAGACCCCAATGAGATGTAGACTGAACACACATAGATCTACCACAGTGATCTGATGAAGGGGCTAGACGTTGCCCCGTAACATGTAATGTTTAAATCGGTAAGTTTCAGCTGCACAGATTCATAAAGCTACATATCTACACTCCTGGATGACTCATATTCTACACCAATTAAAAGTGATTGTAACATTCCTGAGAAACCGACCCCATCAACCCAAACAATTCCCAGTCCAGTCACCACAACCTACGATGACCACTCGGTAGACATCAACACCACCACCACCTGCGAAGACGTCGAACATCTAACAGACTCAAGACATCTGCGAAACGTACTGATGCCATACGACCTGAAACTGTGTTTGAATCAGTAACACACACTGTGGTCGACAAAAACACCAACATCACTGTTGTCGACCTAAGAAGATCCACCAACTTGCCTAGAGACTAGAGACTAAGTCAAGGATGAAGTCATCAAAATCAGACCACTGACTGAATCATACCTAGATGTAACTCCATGTGATCCACTCTATCTAGCCACAATGACAAGTACCTTTCCTAATCAACTGTTTAGAGGAGAAGAACTACACTGATGGGTGCTTGTCCACATAATGATATTGAGCCCATTCTAAACAGTTCAACAGCTTATTAGCTACGTATATTTTTTTTTTTGAAAATAATTGAATTGAACTCGATGCATGAGATCACGCTATCAGTTACGGCACATCTATTAAAAACTTGTTCGATCCGATCTCAAAAAACTGCTGACGTCATGACTAGTTGTGTCTTAATGTTGACATCATGAATAGTTGTGTCCTAATGTTGACGTCATGTCTATTTGTGTCCTACCTGTTTGAGCAATGTCTCCTCCTTTTCGTGATCTCTCATGATCGGATCGTTCTTACGTAATAACGACGCCAAGTCGCCATGTCGCATATATTCAAACACCATGTACGGCGTAGATACGGAATCTATAGAAAAAATAAAAAGTGGGTAACTGTGATAGTTGAATGCAATTGTCGTTTGCACTGATGATCTAGATAAATCAAGTTATTGAAAAGACAGCAAAATTCGGAACTGATCGAAGAAAATCAAAACAATCCAAATTCTCTAATAGACTATATTCAGTTTGAGTATTTTTCGCCTGGTGGATCATATCTAGAACATTTGGAACAACTCGGCTATTTTCGTTTTGGCATATCATTTTAGGCGAGATGTAAGTCAATCATGTTTTTTTTATTTAGTTCGATGTGTGGCCAAATACCTACAATGAAGGCGGCTTCATTACATTTCATGAATAGAGAGTGTGATTGGTATCGTTAAATGAAGGTTCGGTTCTGTTTATGTAAAATATATCAAAAATACTTGAATGTCAAAACATGCGCAGATGCATTCACCTCTACACTTAATGTCGCCTTGCGATAATAGGGGACGCTGTGCACCGAATTCAAGTGTACATGTGTACTATGGTGTGAGGAGACCGCGATTTAAGAATTTCTCTGTGGTGATCAACAATGTTACCATTATAATATACAAACCAATCTTTTAAAGAATGACAAAATCAAAAAAAAATGCTGTCTTTCTAAATCCAAAATTGGTTTGCATACGATAACATTGTCGACCATCCAAGAGAACATTCAAAAATCGCTGTTTCCTCCTTTAGCCCGGATGCCTCGGCGAAACAATGAAAAATATTAGTAAACAAACCCCTTGTGACGACTCCAATCAGTGGTAGAATGTTCTCATGTTTGAAAGCACTAGTAATTTCGACCTCTCTCTCGAAGTCTTCTCGTATCTCGCGAGATATTCCTTCCTTGAGCAATTTGACGGCAACGGTCGTCGACTCTTGGCCATCCTCCGTCAGTAAATCACCTACAATTCGGTAAAAAGAGTTTGAACATATCTGGTATACGCTTCACTTGAAATACATAAAGATGCATCTGCGAGTCGCAATAAAAGACAGAAAGATTTTTTTTTTGTCTGAGCTTTGTTCAAAATGCTTAAATGCCAAAAATGTCACATGACTTCCAGGCCCTACCGAGTTTGGAATATTCACGTATTCAAAGCAATCTATTTCATAAAATAAGAATACGTGTAGCAGCATTTTGTGTAGCGCCGTGAAAATCGTTGGAACCATACAGTTCATTCGTGTCGCCATCAAAAAAAGTAATATTAAATGTTCATAGCCCAATTTAACTGAACATATTTTTTTATGAACATAACAATAACATGTGACGCAAGTACGTCGCCGAAGGCTACGAGACTTCAGATGATATTTCCGTAAGTCGAATGTGTATCTCATTCATTGAATGCATTACATTCGTAGAAGTGATCAGTTGCGTCCCCCGCAACTGTCATTCTTTTAAACCGATAAGTCTTGTTAAATCAAAAACACTTATGTGTGTATGGTGTGGTTTATCAATGCTTAAACAAACCTTTATAAACTTGTCCAAAAGCACCTTCGCCAATCACATCTAGTAGATTCAGTCGACTTAGGGAGATTTCCTTTTCCTTGAATATACTCGGACGGCTTGCGTCCGGTGACATGGAATAATAGTTCGGATTCTTGAGTAAAGTTTCCATATTATCAATAACACTGAACCCATTGTGACGTCTCATCCATGATATGGGCGACCCCTGTTGGCTCCCCTGAGAACGTTTCTTCCGTCTACACACGTATAACGCAACGAACATGATTATTGCCAGCGCACACGTGCCGAGCACTATGGGTAACACTAGGGTTAATAGACTCGATGTTCCAGCTACGTCGCTACGTGAGGCTATCGGTTCCAGCATCATTGGTTTTAATGTTGTCGTTTTCTGAAAAATGTTGGTTAACTGTCAATAAATAACGTTGATGAAATTCAACACAGATAAACACGTGGGTGAGGTTCGGTACCTCATCGTATCAGATTAGGGTTACCTATTATAAGTTAGGAGAACGGAAATGATATTTTTTATAAAAAGAAACAAATGAAATTGACAGTAAACATTTAAACCAACACGACTCTCGACATTTGTACATCATTTTCATCAGTCCTTGTCGGAAACATTCCCTCAAATGAAACTGGAATCATCGAATACAATATACAAAGGATTTTACCAGTCGAATGAATTTAAATAGTGACTCTGGATTCGAAATTATAATTTTCGAGATTATGTCGAGATAAGCTTACTGTGTTGACGCTCTTTGTTAATTTTTAAAGATTCCCTTAGTCATACATATATTTTAGTCATTTGTAGACCAAGGAGATTAAAAGACTTTAAAAAACTTACACATGCGTTTATAGACCTTGAAGATATCGCGACTTAAAAGTGCTTTTTGTCTAATCTACAAGGTCAGTCCGACCAGACATTGGTTTACGATAAAACAAATCCACACAAGTATATGTCCTAACCACGGAAAAATATACATTAAAGATGCATAAGTTGTATTCGTGACCAAAAAAGTCATGAAAATAAATTGCAGGGAAACTTGCATATTTAGTACTGTATGCACCATACTTGGATTTTCCCGGCTATAATTTCTTGCTCCTCAAATTATTTTGAATGCGCCCCTCAATGACATGTCCACCCTAAAATAACCAGGGTTGGGCCAACCATAGTTATTTAAGGTTATATAGGAGGTTAATTAGCAATCCCCTTTCTTTTTCAAATAACAATGAAACTAAATATTTTAAGCCCATGAAAGTATATATTTTCCGAAACGTTAAGACCTATATTTTCATAATTCTAACAGTTGAGCATCTAAAAATTCACAATATAGAAAATAGGGCAGTTTTGGGTGAAAATCTCCTTTTTTCGAATTTTAAAATTTCGGAACATTGATTCTCAAAAATGGCTCAAGATTTTCCATTGAAAATTTCAGAGCATACTCGTATACCATAGAACTGGCAAATGGTGTCTCAGTTTTGAAAAATTTCGCCTGGTTTGCTAGATATGGGATCCCAAACATCAAGACTGCAATTTTTTCGGTGAAATATCAAAAAAATTGGGAGTCTTGATTTTTGAGACTTTATATCTCGGACACCAGGCAATATTTTTCAAAACTGAGACACCATTTGCCAGTTCTATAGTATACGAGTATGCTCTGACATTTTCAATGGAAAATCTTGAGCCATTTTTGAGAATCGATGTTCCGAATTCTAAAATTCCAAAAATGCGGAATTTCCCCCAAAACTGTCATATTTCTGAAGATATGAGAATTTGATTTAAAAAATGTGTATTATTTGATAGAATTACCCCGAATATACAATGAAAACACTTTAAACATTTGTAGGATTGATTTAATTTAAGAAAACACTGTTTTTTGAAAAAATTGTTTTAACCTCCTACATATCCTTAAGGCTTAAACAGTAACTGAGGAAGTCATTCAAACTAATTTGTGATGCCAGAAATTATGGGTTATATCAAATATGGTGCGTGCAGTTCTAAATATGCAAGTTTCACTGCAAATTATTTTTATTACTTTTTTGGTCATGATAAGGCTTATACATCTTTAATAACAAAGACCATATTCAGTCATTTAAATTTAAAACTGACAAATTTCAAAACTGTGGCGAAGTGCTATAATTTTAAACACCAAAAAGTCAAACTCTTTGACTCGGGACAATTAACTACCAATACTCACCGGTTGCTTATAAGGTGGGACCACCTCATTCAACATAAATACCCCCGTGTGATTGTTTTCACTTGATTTTGTCTCTATCTTCTTTTTCGTGACAGATTTTGTTGTGACAATTGTTACGTTTTCTGTAATCGCGACTGGTGACGTCTCCTCGGGCTCGTGAGGCTCGGGGAAGTCCGGATCGACAACATGGTGGCCGACAGGTTCTGAAAAGTTTAATAAAGTGTGATTGTTTTGTATAAGTAGTATGAGTTTTCGTAGCGAGTTTCACGAAGGTGACTTAAAGCTGCATATTACTCAAGGTTTTTCACGATTTTCAGAAGGAAATACAAAAAGTCACGTTTTGAAGTAGAAACCCCCGATGTCATAGTTCCTTTGAAGTTTTTAAAACTTTTGCATTCAAGTTCAAAACGGCATTTTTTGTTCATTGAAAAGCGTATTGAAAGAGTGCCATTTGCACTCGAGATTCCATTTAAAAACGCATTCTCCCATAAAAAACATCGCGAGAGAATCATTTATTAGGTATATACCACTATTTGTCCCTTTTTAGAGCTTATATCACAAAGTAAAAAAAATCTATTTCAAACATTTCAAACCTGCTTCCGGAAGTTTACAGGAGCCGTCTTTATTCGCTTCTTCCCATCGGGAGAGACACATACATTTGCCTTCGTAACAAAAGGCGTCCTCGTCTACACATATCACCTGGGCGGCGCCGCACGGCCCCTTATCCATGGCGGTTACTGTAAAAATAAAGGACTATTTGTAGTCGTTTATTGAAGGAAGAATAGGGAGGAAATGGAGATGAGGAAGACAAAAAGGAAAAAAAAGACGAATTTGGGAGAAGAAGAAGGAGGAGAAGAAGAAGAAGAAGAAGAAGAAGAAGAAGAAGAAGAAGAAGAAAAAGCAGAAGAAGAAGAAGAAGAAGAAGAAGACAAAGACAAAGACAAAGAACAAGAAGAAGAAGAAGAAGAAGAAGAGGAGGAAATGATTTCCATTATTGAAGACGCTGTAATAGCATACTCGAAGACAAACACAGTCATAACAAGAAATTTGAACTTGCGATTAAAACACTCTCTCGAAATAACTAACCAGATTCTGCACCCTATCTTTAATATATATATCCACTCGGAAAAAACTCAGATTCACGGGATGCGTGACGTCAGTCACGTCACCATTCAATAGAAAAATGACTTAGTGAAACTCCATTAAACGCGCAGTTAATAAGCATGGCAAGTGACTAACATCTGTATACATGTGTACCTGTTCATTTAGTCATTGAATCAATCAATCGAACTGTAAAGGTGCGCATGCCCTTCAAGAAATAATTAATGGTTCGAAGTGGGAAAACATTAATTTTCTTGATAATCAGCTGCTTAAATTACTGATCAGTTCCCCGAAAATATATCATGACCCTTTGTGGATTATATTCTACTACTTCGACAGTGTTCTTCAAAATAAAATCCATGGATATACCTTAATAATTTCAACATTTCCTGTTGGTGAACTGAACATTTCAAGACGTCTGACGATGACAATGTGTTTAGAGCAAATTTTCCAATTATGACATCCAGTCACAGATTTGATCAAAATACCAAAAATAAATTTTTCAAAAAAAATTTTTTTCACTAAAATTGATTTTTCTAGCATAATGATAGCATTGTCAACCATCCAAGTCATACATTCAAAAATGGTTGCCGCAATGTCCGTTTTATCGATTGGATTTCGAATTTACAGAAGCTATCCAATGCGTATCTAAAATCTGAAACTTTTATATGGGTTTATTACTCTTTATATTACACTGGAACGTTTGGTTCATGAAAACAACCCTTAAAGAAATAACAAACGTCAATGTCTGTTCTGATAGGGTCTTACTGGGTGTTTTTGAATGGCGCATTTTGATTCAAGTTATATGCTGTTTGGAGTTTTTAAACCTCAAACGGTCATTTGACTGACCTTCACATATAAGTTGATGAAGGGGCAAAAGACACAAATGCACAGGATCGAACACGGTTCTTTAAGGTTTTTAAGCAGACCATATCGATACTTTTGGATGACCTCTTTCGGACCCTTGGTTTAAGCCTGATTCGCAGTTCGCCGTAACTGCCGTAACTACCGGCCGGAAACGAGCCTGCGACACTGTTACCGTGTTGCCAGGACCGACGGGACTGCCGGGACTGCAAGGGTTCTGCTGAGAAGAAGGATCACTTTGTGCGGTTGGGTTTGGCATTCCAACTGAGCTCTAGTATTTCGTACGATGGAAAGAATACCGAGGGTGTGTTGTTGTGTTGTCTTGAGATGCGATCCTGGATTGAATCCAGGCATGTTATTTGCTAAAAATGTTGTGAGATTGTTAACATCTTAATGATTAATAGACTGGAACATATTTTGAGTTCCCTGCGTTCCAATAAATAACCCCTTTATCTCATCATGATATCAGGGATTCTTTCTCTATAGGATCGACATTATTTTGTAGATCTGTTTTTTAGATATTCAGAAAAACTTTGACCATCTCGAATATAATCCTTCCAAAATGTCTTTGGCCTATTAAGGTTAGCATGTTTCGGTGTCCTCCATTCACTTAATTTCTAACAAAAAGTTTCTAAAATTGTCGCCTTTATGCATTTTATGGGGGCAGTTCTCAAATAAGAAAATTTGAACATCGGCTTTTTAACTACGCTAAACGAGATACCTCAGTTGCAGAACAATAAAAAAGTTCAAGTCCTTCAAAAACCTCAGCACAATAAGAAACACTGATGAGGTGACAAAAACTTGAATTCTCTTCATTTGTTATAAGGTTATGAATGAGTACTTGCAATGACCTTCATTCTTTAGCAAAAAGTAGTCAATTTGATAAAAATGGCGAGCGGACTACTTTTTTGTGCTTTGAATGAACATAAAAACAAAACTAGCCATTTATTTGAAATTTCCTAACAGCATTTTTGTGTCCATGTGTTATATTTTCATATGAGAAAAAATTTATAAAAATATGTTTACAGGTTTTTTCCCTATCGATGTACCTTTTGAAAAACGGTTTCTTTTACAAAAAAACAAATTTCCCATAAAACGGAGAATGACTATCAGATAAAAAAAAATTTATCAGATGCCCAAATATGTCTGCTTTTGGAAAATATGTACTTTTATGGGTTGAAAATGCCTAGTTTTTTTGTAAATTGCTAAAGAATGAATGTCATTGCTAGTACTCATTCATAACCTTAAAGTAAATTTTATTCAAAAATCTCTCGGTCATTGTTAATTGAACTAGGTTGTCCAAGATCTTTCCTCAATATTTGCCCGATCTCTACGATTGCTATATAATTATAACTTAAAAGATAAATGTGGACTTGAAAATAACAAAAAAGCGACATTACAAATAATGAATACAAAACTACGAACCTTTTCTACATTTTATTTTGAAAACACGACAAAGCAGTCTCATAAATGTATCTATTCATTAAATTCACGACTTCTTGATCCATTTTATGATTTTATTTCCAACCTTCTCATACCGTCTAAATAACGAACGTTCATGTGTATCACATTTGAATAATAAAACTCCAATCGACATCATATTGGAGTTTTATTATTCAAATGGGATGCACATGAACGTTTGTTATTTAGGGCGGGTATGAGAAGGTTGGAAATAAAATCAATGGATCAAAAAGTCGTGAATTTAATGAATTTTGTTTAATACGTGAAAACATTGTGCCAAACTACACAAAATGTATCTATGGATAGCAAAATCAGTTCTCACGACCAAGTTTCAATTATCCCGGTATTTTTACCTGTGATGCATCAAAATAAGACTAGAGTAAAAAAAGAACGCATTGATATTAACGGTCATGAAGAGGTCGGTGTATTAGATGTACGACAGAACAATAAATAAGAACTGATTCGTGCAAAATAAACACTTATTTATTGTGAAAGATATTGTTGAGAGTCTCAATATGAGAAATAACAGGAAAGAAGCGACGAACGTTTTTGCAAGTAGATTCATTGTTCAAATAATATATATACATAAATATTTACAGAGTTTTTTCGTGTGCGAAACGTTTAAAAACGTTTCGCACACGAGATTAGTGCATCATCAGTATTGTACAAGATCCGGTGAAAACGAATCAAATAACGAAGGACATCTTGTCACAGTAGAGTCAGAAATACATGTGTGGGAGAGTATATTTATGTAGATATATATTATTTGAACAATGAATCTTCTTGCACAAACGTTCGTCGTTTCTTTCCTGTTATTACTGTGGCCAAAAACCCAGATCATCAATATGAGAAATATAAATGATAAACACAAGATGGAGAATCCATTTTTAATAGTTGTCTTCAAAACGAAAAAATTCGTTAAAAATACGACGATTCGTTGGATTTTCGGTCTTAATTATTAGATTCTTCTCGTAAGATCTAAATATCACCTTATCGAATTTTGTGTCAACGAAAAACTACTGCCTGTTTTCACCAACTTCAAGTTAAAACGAAAAAACAAAATGTATTTCAGAATGGGTTTGGATGTCTTCCAGAGCTCATGACTGCTAAGTTATGAGGTAATTGTGCTTGACAAAATGGAACAATAGATCAATGACCGCTCTAAGGTTAGTGACTACTAAGTAATTATGATGCTGCTGGTGTATTTGACCATATTCATCTCGTTTTTATTGCTTCACGAAGTCAAATTGGGGATCTGTTCTTCTATTTATCTCTGATTTGACGAATTGAAACAATAGGTCAACGACTACTAAGTTATGATGGTAGCCAGTGTATTTAACAAAATGGAACAATAGACCAATGTAAATTAAACGTGTCAAAAATAACAAACAAATAATTCAATAATCTAGACAGGTGAATCCGATATAAAGAAATAAAATGTTCAGCGAACCCGAAGACAACATATCGCATTAATTACGACAATTCTCCTCCAACCTATTTGTTAAATAGATCGTTTTTTATGCGATAGATGCACGGAGTACGTCTCAAGGGAGTCGGCAATGTTTTCAATCTGCGCTGAGGGTATCGCACGCACTAACCCTGTACCGGTCTTGTAATTAAAAATCACCATGTAGAAACAACAGCGAGTAAAACATGTTTTTTTAATGTCCATCGAGTGAGATGACCGCTGAATATTTGATTTGAAAACCTGGCGTTTCTGAGAAACCACAAATTACTTTCTCACCGGCTTATTGTTTACGCGGCCAACCATAATATAACAACATTATTTTTATCAAGGTAGTCTTCAATACAGCAAGTAAAACAATACATAGTGTCGATTATCAAGTTACAGAAAGAATGCTGCTCAAATGTTCTAATGCATGTTCTTTGCATGCAGCAACAATATTTTAGAAGTTTGCATTTAATATCCCTGGAGAGTTGAAAATGGTATTTGAGTGAACAGTTTCGCATCTTCAGGGGGGATAATTTTGATTGTAAAATGATCTGATTAGAAATCGCTTGATAAGAACCGACATTATTATTAATTATTATAAAACCAAATCGCAGTGCATCACATTTTAGTTACAGAAACCTTGTAAATGCAGTACCAGGCAAATCACTTTATAATCATTAACGAGCATTTTCCATGGTTGAATAAACTATTCACACAATCACTGTAACAACGTATACTGAATGAGCACGCAATTATGGAATTCATGAAACCATTCATTTTTAATTAATTACCGTCCACAAAACAACTCAAAAACATTACATTTTATCAACATCATTGAACACTGCCGAATATGCCAAATAGATGCTCAAAACAGGTAAACAGGATGAAATTGAAGTCGTAATTTGAAAACAGTTCATGCAATTGCATGACCGGTTCGATATTACACTTTGATGAATTTCATAGAATTTTATTCATAATTTCACTTTCAATGTAACATAAAACACCAACGAGCCACAGCACACTTACTTAAGGAGGCGCTCGTAGCTCAGTGGTTAGCGTCCCGACCTTTTAACAAAAAGGTCATGGGTTCGCGCCCTGGGTTGCATTGCACTGAGTGTTTCCTATACTGGGCTAATAGGATAGGATGGTATTGTGAATGTTTAGCAAAAGGTGATGCGAATCTTTCGAGAATACCACTCGCCTGCTGTATGCTCCCCGGGGAGTTTAAATTGTACTTGAGTGAACAATATTATTTTT
>JAOXYC010172214.1:0-13296 GCA_028565715.1 Phoronis pallida
CACTGATAAAGATAAAGATACATGCTTAATTTGACCATTTAAATCAGGGTTTTGCCATTTGATATGCATACTTTCTTCATCATTAGGCCATCAATAAAATTATTGGTGTCTTTTAAAAATACTGTTAATCTAAAATAATCAAGGATTGCATTTTACATTTGATATAAAAAACCAGGCCCAAAAGCTGCCTTTTAAAATCTGGTTTGTATGCATATGTCCTTCACTATATTAGGTATGTTCCTTTTTCAGATGCAACACCTGTTTTGACTTCCACTTGTGCCAAAGCTGCTTCAATACAACATTCCACAACGAACATTCATTCTTTTATAGACAGGTGAGTATTTTGAATTAAAGTGAATCTATGTTACAGGTCCCCTTAAATACAGTCATTAGCAATATCTCATGTTTAGCTGTCTAGTTTGTCTTCAACATTGAGTTATAATTAGTGTTCACAACAGTCAATTGTCTGGGATATTTCAAATAGAATGATAAAGACGATGCTGAAAGCAAAGAAATAATGTTTATTCATAAATATTTTTTAGTATTATTCTCTAAGGCCATTGGGTAACAGTACAGCTGGGCCACCAAGACTCCCGAATTAGCCGAGAGTCTCTAGAGTATTTTGATACTAAATAAACACTTTAAAACTCCTCTCACAGATTTGAACACCAGATGGCCCATCTGGAACAATGTAACATTAAGAATCTCTAGTATTAGGAAAGTGAATCTCCAATATTTGGACCATATGTGGTTGACTAGCCTGGTACAGTTCAAATGACATTGTAAGGGTTAAAATAAACATAACAATAATAATGATCGATTCAAGTTTGTTTTCAGTTTTATCACTTCATAAATGTCATCTTTATGCATCCACCTGTGGTCGCATTCACATTAACACTTGAGAAAAAAAACAATCAGGTACTTCCTTTTTCAGAAAAGTAATCAGAGATGGCAGCCTGTCAAGAGAGGAAGTGGAACAGCACTGCCCTCTGCAGTGGTAAATAGTTTGTTAAGTCGTGACATCACCGATGATGACTATGATCTTTTACTACAGTTAGATAGGTAATTAGTTTACAAAGGTTGATTGTCAGGATAAACCAGTAGAAATATATTCTGTTTTTTTGCTTTTATGCTTAGAACAACTGTTTTTAAAGTTAAGAATTATTGACAACCTGTCATTGCGATGTTTTGTTAAAGCCATACATTGCTATTTAGTAAATAATGTAATGTGAAATTTTAAATTGAATGAGGTCGATGGTATTAATTTTTTTG
Source organism: Phoronis pallida (assembly GCA_028565715.1). Taxonomy (NCBI): domain Eukaryota; kingdom Metazoa; phylum Phoronida; family Phoronidae; genus Phoronis; species Phoronis pallida. Next base: position 1,273 of record JAOXYC010172214.1, read on the forward strand.
CTATGAATTTAATTTCTTTACATTTGTCCAAGCATATAAATGCCTTCGATTCTTAGAAAGCCTATATTCAGATAGCCAATCTGAAGTATCGATGACGGCATATGATAAAACTGACATCAACTGCTAAGTATCAAAACTGTATTTTTGATAAATAATGAAGGTAGTAAGAAGGCTGTATTTCCTTCAGGTTTTCATTTTTGATTTCCTTAACTTGTTTCGTATATTTTCAGTGATTCTACCAACCAAGGTAGTGACATTCCTGAGCATGTGGTCAGATCATTTCCACTAGAGAAAGTACGAGAGAACTCAACACTACTATCAGCTGGTCAACAGTGTTGTGTCTGCCTCAGGCCATACCAGGTTGGACAGAGTATAAGACGGTTGCCATGCCGACATAAGGTAGTTCTGAGATTTTGAAATAGTCTTGTTTTCAACTAAAGAGACAACTATTCTCAATTCAAAATAATATTCCATAATTATTTAATAGTCAAAACATATTCACTAAATGATAATACTAGGAGACTGAAGATTTTGAAGCGTCCAAACATTTCCAACCTCTCTCTAAGGGTCTCGATCAAGATCCTTAGAGAGAGGTTGGAAATCTTTTGAGGCTTCAAAATCTTCAGTCACCTAGTGAGTGAACATGTATTGACCATCAAAACAGGAGACAATGAACAATTTCTTTACCAATTATTTAATTATTATAGTTCCACCAAGAGTGTATTGACCACTGGTTACTCCACCAGCGACAGACATGTCCAGTTGATGGTCAAGTGGTCTGGGATCCAGTCAGTGCAGCATTAGAAGAACAAGAGAGACGCATCAGGAAAAGGTATTTTAGACACATTTATTCTTGGCTTAATAAATATTCAGTGCTTCTATGGCATTTTTTATGCAGAAACTCAAAGCACTTTACAATACTTGGCATCAATACCCATTAAATTTGCAATATTCTTCCAAATTCAACCAATTCAATTGTCATTAGTAGTTTTCAATATTTTGATTCTTGATTATTTTATATTGCAAGATTTATCTTTAATGAAAGTTGCGTTTTTTCGCCCAACTTTAAATCAAATTATATCCACACACTTGTTAGCAGTTCTTGCCAATTTATTAGAGAGGTTTGGCTACATGTTATAACGCAAACGTGAACGTGTAGCTTTGTTGAAATTACACGTTCACGTTTGTGTTCAAATGTTTATGTTTGGCACAACAATGTGTACGTGTAAAAAAACAAGATGGATTTTATGGAATATGCAATGCTGGAAGAGAATTATTTAGACTTTATGATGTTAGGGGGCGAACAAACAATGTTATATCTAACGTCAATGACCGACTAAGTGTACTAATACGAACTTGCTATTTGAATAACCTTTCACGTCAATTTTTTTTTCAAATATGCAGTTTAAAATTCAAACAAAATAAAAACAAGAACATTTATTTAACGAAAATCATTATAGTTTTAAGTTTTACACCCTTTGGTTGATTTTGAGTGAAAATGCAATTCAAAACATATTTGTTTTACAATGCTTGGTTGGTTTCCTTTTCAAGTCAAAATCGTCAACGTGAAGGTGGTCTCGCAAAAAAGGTTATATTTCAAACATTTTACAAACAAAGACAGATTTTTTTAGATATATGAGTTCTTGGACAGTTAATCTATCTACCAATATAAAAAACCTGACTTGCATGACCATTCTTTAACGGTTAAATCAGCATTCAAAGTACACGTTTAGCCATACGTGAAAAAGGCTGTCTACACGTTCAGAACGCGAGCGAAAAACTTGTGTGAACTTGAAAAAGTAAGACAACGTTGTGTCACAATAGGAAAAAAGATATACGTCACACATTCACGTGTAGCCAAACCTCTCTAATTAAAGGAACTCACCTTCAGTGTATTTTGGGGGGTTTTGAACCAGAGCGTTAAGGTTTTAAATTTATGGCTTGAAATACTCATCTTGATGTGTTCAATCACATTCAAAAAGAAAAACAGACATTTCTCGCCAATTTCAAGCTTCAATCTAACAACAACAAAACTGAATTGTAGGTCGTCATTTAACGAGCTTTAAATCCAGGACGATTAACTTTTCAACGTTGACAGTTGAACCTTTGCTGAGCCATTTGCGATGATAAAAATGCAACTTTTGTTCAGTTTTGTTCAGCTGTTTTGAGCGTTTGAATGGGGGTAGTTTTTGTTATTGTTACCGGTGAGGTGTGTCTCTTTAATTGATTTTTCTCTCATTAATAATGATTGTTGATGATTACTTAAAACTGTGTGGGACCTTATATTTTCTCTTTGACAAATTAATTTTTATTATCAGGGAGCGTCAAGCAGCTCTGTCCTCCAATCAACAGTTGCCACAGCAAGAGAACATTCTAGAAATTCCTGGAGTAGGAATAGTTCGACAGGCAGGGGGCAGCACCAACAACCGTGGGACTAGGAGAGTCAGTGGTAATACTCAGCATGCAAGGACACACCATAACTCAGCAGAAATGAACTTTGAACTGAGTGGAACAAGCTACTCAGCTGCTCAGGATGGTATAAGGTACTAATTGTCTGTCTCTTTTAACCAATTATTACTTGGAAGTATTGAATAATGGAAAAAAGTCTTGGATTTTTAACATGCCGTGACTTGCCTTTTTGGCAGATCAGTATTTGTGATTTTGAATTTTAGTAAGGAAAATGTGTGGCTTATCATAAATTCCAATTTTGTGACAATAAATTAAATATTTTTTTATGAATTACTTTTACAGCAGTAGCAATTCAGTAGATCCACCAAGCAACCCACAGGCAAGCCAATCACGAATGCAGGACATCATCCGTCGTATACCAAAGAGAATAACACGACAACCAAGTACAGAATCCTCATCATCATCAATACCATCATATAACAGTGCACCAGATATATCCTCACTCAACCTCGGAATTCCTGAACCAGTCAACACAACCTCAGGAACTCGCACTCAACAAAACGGACAATTACATAGAATGCCCGTAGCGCCATCTATCCCTGCTAGTCATAGCTCACCGAATGTTGCAGGTCTGAATCTTGGAATTCCGGAAAGTTCAAATATGTTGAACTCTCCAATTCTAAGACGAGGCTCACATCACCAGAGTACTGAAAGAATACCAATAGCTCCATCCATTCCGATGTCACAGTCACCACTAGGTGTCGCCACTCTCAGTCTTGGTCGATCAGAACCTGTCAGTGCTCCACCATTGTCAAGGAAACCACCAGTAGCACATCACGCTGACAGTGGTGAGTTGCAATCGTTTTTTTCTTTCATGAACAAAAACAATTAACAAAAATATTAAGGTTATGAATGAGTACCTGCAATGACCTTCATTCTTTAGTAATTTACAATAAAACTAGGCATTTTCAACCCGTAAAAGTATATATTTTCCAAAAGCAGACATATTTGGGCATCTGATAAAATATTTTTTATCTAATAGTCGTTTTCCGTTTTATGGCAAATGTGTTTTTTTGTAAAAAAATCCGTTTTTCGAAAGGTACATCGATAGGGAAAAAACCTGTAAACATATTTTTATAAATTTTTTCTGTGAAAATATACCACATGGACACAAAAATGCTGTTAGGAAATTTAAAAATAAATGGCTAGTTGCGTTTTTATGTTCTTTCAAAGCACAAAAAAGTAGTCCGCCCGCCATTTTGACTACTTTTTGGTGCTTTGAAAGAACATAAAAACAAAACTAGCCATTTATTTGAAATTTCCTAACAGCAGGTTTTTTCCCAATCTATGTACCTTTCGAAAAACGAATTTTTTTACAAAAAATACATTTTCCATAAAACGGGGAAAAACTATTAGATAAAAAAACATTATTTTATCAGATGCCCAAATATGTCTGCTTTTGAAAAATATATACTTTTATGGGTTGAAAATGCCTAGTTTTTTTGTAAATTGCTAAAGAATGAAGGTCATTGCAAGTACTCATTCATAACCTTAAGAACCACAAAAAATTAATAAAGTATTGAACAGTATTTACTGACCAAGTAGGTCTTTTTCATTATGCCAAAATGAAAATAATGTAATCAAATATAAAAGTTAGTCTCACAATTGTGCACCTTTTTCAAGATTCAGAGTCAATAAGTAGACAACAAAGAGCACGTAACAGAGCAAGGGACACGAGACAAACAAGGAGCTCAAGTGGTAACCGTAGCAACAGAGCACGATCAGCTTCCAGAGATAGGAGCAGTAGTAATGAGAGAAGGGTTAGTGAGTTTATAACATAAACTGTTATTGAATTCAGGAATGAAAAATGTTGTAATGCCGACTTAAATTAAATCAATTCAAGGCAAATGGAATCTATTTTAAGGAAACAAATGTCAGTGTTTCCACTCCAAGAAAAAGTCAAATCTCAATCTCCCCAGGTTTTATTATTTGACAGAGTGCAACAGAAAATCTATCACATACCATATCCATAGCCTAATAAGTGATTAAAATTTCACAACAGACCAAAACCGATGACAGAAATATGCATCCATTTATTTATGAATGTGGGTGCATTAATACCCAAATCTCATTTTCAGGGGTTTTCCGATCCAGTTAATAATTCAACTGTCAGATGTAAATTTAAATTTTACAATTAATATGCAATCTCTTGCAGGGATCCAACGGTCTATTTCTTGGTTCTGGGCCACCTATCCCCCAACGCACACCAAACAAGTCAAAGAATCGTGTGACTGCACAACCTAGAAGTGCCATGAATAACCAACAGCACAGACCGGATACAAATATAGCATTAACTGGGAATGCACTGCAAGGCCTGAATATAGCAGATCTCTTACAATCATAGTACTAAGCTTTGTCTATTTACTTTCTTGCTCAATTTCTTCATTATTTCACTGTACATGTAGAACACATCAGTCTCACCTAAATCAGATTCATAAAAGAAATCGTGCAAAATCAAGGGGATCGTGTGCAACAGGCAATTCAATTTCATATTGATAAAGAAATAGGGCTGGGCTCAGAACATTTTTTTGTTATTTGACAAGTTTTTGCTTTTAACAATGTCCTTTTAATATTTTGTACAATTATCGGACAGTAAATTTTATCTTGATGTATCTTTGGCGAGACAACCATCCCGAACTTATTGCATTTTAAAACATATTTTAGTTTTAAAACCAAAAAGGTTTGGTCTCAGAGTATAAGTATGGGATGAGAGATTACTTTGTTTGTTTAGCTTTGTATTTCAAGAAAAATGCCTTCCGATTTATTTGCTCCACTTATATCTGTCAGTATAAAATGTAAAACACATTGGTCTTAGTCTATTGAAGATACTGTATTCTTGATTGGCAGCAAGCTATTTAGTAAATCATTACAGAGGATTTACTATATAGTCTTCAATGAAATGAATTGCTTATTGTCCCCTGAAAATTGGTTGAACCGAGGGTAAAACTAGAAGACATTGGCCTTTTAGGTTGAAATCTATGTACACTTTATGCTCAAACCTTAATGTGGTAAAACAAAATAGTGTGATAGAACGAGAATGCTGTGATATAACAATAGTTAATAAAGTCAAGAAATATTTTTTGAAATATCTGTTTTATTCATTGTCATCAAAACAATACTTTGAACTGCTGAGAAACGGATGACTTTGCACAAATTACCATTCAATTCAAGATTTTTTCACTGGAAAATTTCGTATACACTATTCCAACAATACAATTAGTTAGTGATCCTTGTAAAATGTATCGATCCATGAACCCGACATCATCAGTGTGCCACATATATACCATGATTGTTTTTTTTTTAATAAACACAATAGAACAGTTGAACTGTTAGTGGGGAAACATTTCTAAAGAATTTTGACAACCACCAACCATGATCTAAGACAAAAAAAATACACTGGCAAAAGTCGCTGATAACATTATATGTTGCAGGTATCAATAAACGTCAAAGATCAGTCAATATCATAAAGAATCTAGGTTGATATTGTAAATTCTAACAAGATGATCTAGTCCACAGCTTGCCAGCTGTATATATTTATCACTGGATTCTTGGCTACTGAGATGCTTCTTGAACTGAACCCGCTTTACTGTCCTGTGATGGGCAGATCTGAAGTAAAGGTGAAGGAAAATCCTAGAATACTGCAATATCTATGACAACTATGTGTATCATGTTTATTTTTATGGTACAAATGTGACGTGCCTCTAGCGACATAAAGTTGGAATCCCAACCATTTCTGAACTGAAACAGAGCTCAAATTGACTTAAAAAAAAATATTAAAAGCATTAAAAATGATTAAAAATTATTAACGCTGAACGGAAAATTATACTGCATACTGTCTTCATAAAATAATTTGGCACATGTTATCATGAAAAGGATACTGTTTGTCAAGTTCTGCTAGTGTCCTCCAGGTGTCACTTGTGTGAGATGAATTCCATGTTACCAACTGTATCCGTCCACAGTCTAAGCCAATAGCCAGCAAGTAACTACAAAATAAAGGAAAATGTTATGCATTAAGCAATTTTGAAAATGTCGGGTTGAGTTTGTTTATGAAGCAAGCAACTTTGGGAAAGTTTAGTCATGAGAAAAATATATTGAATCTCTAAGAATAGTTACATGAGTCTGCAAAAATTCATGTCAAAAATGCAAAATCAATTTCTGAAGAACAGAAAGATGTTGCAAAAATTCATGTCAAAAATGTAGAACCAGAAAAATTACTGTCCTCCATCAAAAAGACCGATGCTGTTATTCAAAATCATTTGTCAGATTATATTTGCAAACTTCACCATAGCTGACTAGTTTGAAACTAGTCAGCTATGGTGAAGTTTGCAAATATAATACTATTCCCGAAAATTTTAAGTACTTTCAAAATCATTTGAACACAACCAGCAAAATTACCTTCCATCACGAATAGTTGTTGAATAGACAGCCACAGCTGTGACTGAGTTTGAGAACTCTTTTGTGGCCACTGGTTGCCAGTTACCGTCACTTGATGACTCCGCCCTTCCCCATACTATAACCTGAAATGAAAATTAATCAATATTACTAGAATGAAGCTGGTGTAATAATTTTTGTTTCAGAAATTTTGAGACCAATGCACTCGTCATCTAGTAGACTGAACTCCAGCGGCAGACCCTTCGACTCCGGTCGAGGGACTGTATCAATCGCAGGGGGTCTTCCGTTTTTTTATCGAAAGTAGGCGACTGTGTTTAAGCGGAGTGATGAAACAACATATACTTAGCGATACTCAATTATCGCGTAGGGAGAACAGACCATCGTTTGAGATGGGCTGAGGGAGAGACTAATCATCTAGCAGCTGTTGAATAGTAAAGGTACACATAAAGCTGGGAAGAGGTTGGTGACATCACATGAGACTTTATAAAATTTGGACACCTATGACTCCCCAGCTCTTTGTGAAGAGTCAAATAAGTCTAGGTAACAATAATTAAAAATCCAATGCAAGCCCCTTCCTGTAGAATCTGGCACCACCTTACATTTTAGATTTTTATTTGTTGGACACATCTGTAATTACTGCAATCAGTTCTTTAATAGTTGTTCTGTGATAGTATACAAAGAAACATTGTAGATATATTTTCAAGGTGATGAATTTGAAAAGACAGAAAAAATCTGAACTGAACTGGGAATCGAACCCAGGTCTCCCTGATTGCCGGTCAGATGCTCTACCAACTGAGCTTTCCAGCCTGTCCTAATTCTGTCTGAATCTTAACGCATAATAGCGCTATTAATAGCCAGTATATATATTTTTATTTTTTTTACCCCATTTACCTTTTTGTCCCTTGATGCGGTTACAAAATATTTATCATCATGACACCATGTACATGACCAGATGATTCGTGAGTGAACACTCGTCTTCTTGTCCGTCCCAGCAACCTTTTTAAAAGAGCCTCCTACAAATATTTGATAGCTTTGTACTGTAACAGTGAGGCTTGTATTAAATTTGACTTAAAGGAATACTTTATTCTACTTTAATGTTTTAAATTCTTTGACCGATTCACAGACATTCATTTTGCAACTCTTATAATTGTCACACCTGGCCTATAATAATAAACATGTGCAATACTCAAGATTATGACGTCACAGGTTCATGCATACACATATGTGAGTAGGCATAAACATTTAAAATTGTAGTCCTGGAAGTCATCTTTAGATAAAAAAAATCACTATCATGTAAATTGCACTTGACCATCTCTTTAAACTTCATTAATCAATCACTTCACTGTTTCTCATTGCATCTTATATACTTTTGCACAATCAGTTTAGTCTTATTATATGAACCGGTGATGTCACAGTTAAATGATCTTTTCGGGTCACCTGGGCTAAACTGTGCACACACCACTTTGGCTGGTGGTGTGAAATTAATCTATAGATATTAGATGATCTTTTAAAAAGAAGTTGATTTCATTGGTACAGTATTCCTTTAGTTCATTCCTATGATTCCCAAATTTGCAATATCCAAAATTCCTCTTTATTGAAATAAGACAATAATAAGAATTTACTGTAGATGCTCACCAAAACAAAAAAGTTCTTCTGTGTGCTATTTCACTTGCTTATTGTCAAATATTGTAGGATTGGACCAGTAACATATTTGATCTTATAAATTACACAAAAGTCATAAATGTACAAGCTTCAAGTGGTTCCAAAAATGTATTTTTTATTTATTTGGAATCCAGTATTTTTCGCAAAAGAAGATTTAACTGATGATTGAAAATCTCATTACCCGATTCTTGTTCACAGAAAAGTGACCAGGTTCTGTCTCTGGACACAGACAGTAGGTACTTCCCACTATGTGAGAAGGCTAGCTGTGTTACTGTCAGATTATGTGAAGGTAGTTGGCAGATTTGTCTCCAGGATGATGTGTCCCACAATATTAAAGCTGCATGTTCCATCTTTGCTGCCTGTGTAAAAATATCAAAACTTTAGTCTATTTTTTGAATGGAAATTGATGAAAAATATGCTCCTTTTTTGGCATGACATAGTCACTTACTTGATAACAAAGTTGTCTTAAAATAATAAGAATAATAAGAATCAGAAACATAAAAAAAAACAATAGGTTTACATCCTTTATGAGGAGCAAAAATCACTGTCTGACTAGCTGATGGGTTTTTTCATTAATAAATTTGCTGATATGTAGTGTCAGCAATGATCACTGATCTGAGAGATGGGGGTTTGCAAGAAAAATGGTGAGGCCCTCTCACTGCTGAAAAATAGGGTGGTTCACCACCAAGCCGAAGGGGAGCAGTTTGCTCCAACGTTCACTGTCAAGTCATGCACAAGTTGTTAAAATTTGGTGATTTAAAAGTTTGATGGATGAGTAACCTTGCAGGATGTTGCCAGCACCGTTCCTTGTGGATTACATGCCACAGCAAATATCTCGTAACCATGACCATAAAGTTTCTGAGTCTCTGGCCATAATGTGTTCTGAAGTAGATTCTCCTCACAAGGTGGTTCTGCAATGTTGAAATTTGAAAATATCAAGACCGGCCGCAAAACGAAAGATTATAAATATTATTCATTGAGATCATATCGCTTTGTGATGGAAGACATTTGAATCAATAGTGTGTTGTGTGAACTAGACAATTCTTCAGTGAAAAAGATTGTTCATATCTCCTGAATATATGATAAAAATATATTAATTTCAAGATTTTATAGTTGGTTCACTAGGTTTTGGCAATTTCACCAAATCCTGCTTCGGGGCCCACAGTAACAATACATCAGTCATGTGATCAAGGCCAATAGTGGAATGTCCAAAACGTGAACTCAACTATAAAAACTTCTTGTAAGTTGAAATGAATATCATTTTATCATAGACAACTCTTGTCATTTATACCATTGTGGGTACTTGTGACTAGGATGACCCATTGCACTTCATTTCAAAAAGAGGCACTGAAAGTACCTACCAGTCATTTGAACAGATTTGAAGTAGGAGTCAGAATACTGTTCATTAGGATGTGGCTGCAGTTCATCACCACTTCCTGTCTGTTTGGCTTGTTGAACCTCCTCGAAAACTGCTTTGTTTGAGAGCCCTAATGCGGGAACACTGGCCCCCTCTGGTAGCTTCTCCTGAAAATAATAATTGACCAAATTGAAATAAAAAAACTTTGAAGATGGTTTGTAAGCTTTTAGATTTGTATCAAGAAAAAATTCAAAATGTGGAGTCTTAATATAAATAGGAAGTAATGATTGGAATTTTAAAACCAATTCATACGAACGAGCAGCGTTCCTTCTTGTGGGCAGGTTGTTTTTAAAAAACGTTCAAAACAGACAAATCGTTCCAATATTATAAGAAATGTCTCATCAAATCAGAGAACAGCAAATGAGCTCAAGGTTTTAACAGGACAAGCTCTATTCAATTTCATACTTACATTGCTAAACAAACTCATATCAACACTAGCACCAGAAATGCTAATCAAATTCTTGATGAAACTTCTTGGTGCTTCAAATATACGCACAACTTTCTCATCTGCACCAGAAGCAAACTTGAATGGACCTATCATGGCCAGGCATTGTAGGTCATATCCATGGATTTGTGGTCGAGCTAATTCATGCCAGGTAACCTGAAAATATCAGTCAGAATTTCTCAGAATTCGTGCAGATTGGATACCTTTTGTTATGAGGGTTCAGGCTCTTTTCTTTAAAACTTAATGTTTTATATTTTAACCATTCAAACTTTTTTATAAGTAATGTTTGATTCTATGCATCATACATATTGACTAAACTTTTGAACTTGATAAAAAACACCATTTTTAAAACTGTTTTGGACTACTCAACCAAGTTTTTATTTTGTCATTTTACAGTCATTTTATGTATTTTATTGAGGTCCTGATTAAAGTCCTCAATAAAATACATTACCATTTTTTTGTTGTTGATTTTTTGGCTTCATTCAAAGTTCGAAAAAATTTTCCACCTGAATATTAAGCCCTCATTTTTTAATATCAAAGGCACATGTGGTGACAAATTATAATCAGGATAACCTTGAGTTAAATCATCAAGTAACATTATTACCAAAAACGCCTCCTGTTAATCTCTATTCTGATCACTGACCATTACCTTAGTCATTGGCAGGTTCTTATAACTGAACAGTCATTTGCAATATTAGTCATTAATGATTTTTAAACAACCCACACAAAGCAGGTCAGTTGAGTCACAGGTAAATTGTCTTGGTGAGTAAATTATTAATTAACCTTGATGAGTAACATAATTTGTTTTGGTCCGATGGTCAGAACAGTACAAAACTATAGAACAGCATTTCCCAAAATTATCGTTTTAAAAAAAAAATTTAGAACTGTTTTTCTAAATTAAAATTTATATCACAGGAAATAGAATATGATTTTAATCATATTTCTTAAAAAAGTCATTGGCAGGGAAAATGATATTGCACTTAACCCCATTAAAAATATAAATAAATGTTAACAAAATTATTGATGATGAATGAAATACTAGATAAGACTACTGTTAACTAAGCAGTCAGTGACTTATTTTCATTGTTATTATTTTGGCCAGGTCTAAAAATAGTTCTTAGAGTTTTTTTCATAGGGTGCTCGTCTAGCAGGATAATAATGTCTAAAAGTAGCTGCATAAAACCATTTCCATGAATCGTCTGCTTAAATATTACAAGAACAATAACAATTAGTCTCAAAATAGGTGCAAAAAATTGTTTTACGTCGGTAACGGCTTTTTAAAATTTATTGTCTAAAAATAGTTGAACATATATTTTTTCTCTACGTTCCTTTAGCCCACCAACTTAGAATCATTTTCTAATATGGTTGTTCGACTAGTTGAATAACAAATTATGAAATTATATTTCATCCCCTCATGGAAAATGTCTTTTAAATGAGTAAACATCAGATTATTTTCCATGAATTTTTTCTTATAACATCAATCAGTTTTAATGTGAAAATGAACATTTTCCCTTTCACATGGTCTCAATGAGTAATCGTAACCCATTGTGTTGCCCGGATTCTTATTTAAATTTATTACATAATATAATGTGCGGGCATGAATCGGTCAACCAGTGGCCATTAGTCAGTGTGCAACGCA
>JAOXYC010173325.1:0-13262 GCA_028565715.1 Phoronis pallida
AAATAAACGCGTCAAAATCCAGTCTCTGTTTTCCTCAAGTGCGCCATTTGAACAAGCAAATGGACCGCATTTACAGTTATACCAACTACTTGATGATAGAATTCACCCTGCAATTTGCAGAGTTCTAAAAAAAATTCTGGAATTTAGATTTTGAAATTTACACCCACATGGTAATAAGTATTTTTGAATGAGAATTTGACTTCAGTGCCTATTAAATAAATATTTTATATTTGATGTTTTGATCCCTAATAATTTAACTTAAAAATTGAATATGGATGGAGCAATGCACTCTTAACTAATACTAGGTATGTTAGAATCTTGTCACTGTCAGGTATATTCTCCAGGGATGTCGTTACACATGTTTGTTACAACTGATTAGGTAACACCATCTGTTACACACACATTCCCCTAAGCTTGTTGTTTGCGTCAATTATCCCTACTTACTCTAGGAGTAGCCATTATTGATTCATTCATTCATTATTCACGGTCGACTCATTTTTTTATTGATTCCCTTGTTTAGAGAGTGTTGGATTGCTTGAGACTCACACATACTTCATTGATGTTTCATTTATCTGAGGAAATCCATGGAAGTTGAAAGATGATGTCAGAATAATAGACTGTTTTATCACTTAACTATCCTTATATTCGAATTGATATCACTTTGTGATATATTTTGTATTATCACAAAGTGGAGTACTCGAGTACTGAAACACGTGAAAAGCATTGTGCACGGCACGTGCATAATGCTTTAGAACGTAAAGAATTGTAAAGGTTCAAGAACGTCAAGAATATTGAAATTCTCACATTTTTTTCGCAAATTGGCGAAGTTAAGTGATAAAATGATTCTTAAATTCACAGAACTCGCCAAAGGCTCGTTCTATGATTTTTCAAAATCTCATCCAAAAAAAGGTTGTATTAATTCCCATTCATTGTAAGAATCACTTTTTATGTTTTTAATTATGACTCAAGTGACTTGGAACTGTGTATCAAGTTGGGTATTGATTTGGTCTCCCAGGCTTTTAAGTTTTGCTATTTATAACGTAAATGTTCTCATTAAACTAATTGCAGTGATAAACATGTATTTAGTGCTAAACATGATTTGGTTCATTATACAAAACTGTTAACTTAAAGATACTTTCTCTGAATGGTCCGAATCCAGCTTCAAAACACAAATCAACTATAGATTTTGTTTACGGGTCCGTTGTTGAACATAACTAACTTGCGAGTGAAAAAATTCTAAACTTTTGTTGACCAACTTCATCTAGATTTGAATTTTTATAAAAATGCATAACAATTAAAAATATTGAGAGCGTTGTGTCCAATAAAAGGGGAAACCTGGTCTTAAGGCAAGGTTTTTATGTACACAAAGCTCTCAAATCATCCCTTTATAGATTTTTTGAATTTTTTTACTCAGACGTGAGTGAGTTATTATATTCAACCAAGAACTCGTACACAAAGAAATTTCAAATCTAGACTGAGAAGGTCAACAAAAGTTGAGAAGTTTGAAAGCAGTCAAAAATAATTAATATTCGGTAGATGAAAACCTCACACATGTCAAAATTTCATTTTGATTATATTCAATTTTCTCACTGAAAAAAAAAATCAATTTATTAAATTTTTTTTTACTGCATTCAAAGTTCAAAATTTTTGTCACTTGTTTATAGCCCAGATTTGAATCCCATTTATAAAAAAATGTTGAATGGTTAAATACGTCAAGACAGTCACAAACCGATACCAACTTTAACCCATTATAATTGTTTTATCATGGTTTTAATCTGGATGTTTTGTAGGATATTCAACTTAAGGTGCACAAAGATAAGACTCATTCATCACAACACAAGTCCTGTATACAACCTGACAAACCATGGAAATTACAACAGGTAAATTGCCATTGATGGACAACCTATGCATTTTGGACGGAATGTTTTTCAAAGTAGTTGAGTCCATAATTACTGTCCATTCATGATTAAAAGCTCAAGATGTGTGCTTTTAATGCTACCATTTGTCTAATATACTGATAATTCAAGTAAACCTTATTTCTTTACTGTCATCCTCTTTGTGAACTTAACGGCCATTGTTGACAAACTGCACCACCACTAGTTCACTAGATGGCGCTGCTAAAGTAATATTTCATGGGGAACCATGAAACATCACTTTTAGTCTCTCCCACAGCCCATCTCAAACGATGGTCTGTTCTCCCTACGTGATAATCTAGTATTGCTGAGTATATGTTGATTAGGTCACTCCACTTAAACAGTCTCCTACTTTTGGTAAAAAAAACAGAAGACCCCCTGCGATTGATTCAGTCCCTCGATCTGAGTCGAAGGAGCTGGAGTTCAGTCTACATCACTTTATATTCGAGTTGTCAGAATGTATTTTAGTCAATTGGAAGAGAGGAGTATCAGTGGTCAGCGGAAAATAATACTAGGTATTTTTATTTACATTCAAACAACAGGCATAACGTGAAGTGTGCTAAAACCATGCTTGTATGAAAAGTACAGGCTTATTTATTTATTTTGAATACATTTTTAAAGTCAATTTTATTGTTGTTGTTGACTTTTAGGTGCAAGACGCAGGAAACCATCTTCTGAGTGCCATGTCAAAGATTGAAAACTTTGATGAATCGTACAACTTTAAATCACGCAATGAAGTTATATTCGTAAGTAGATATTTCTAAGTCCTGTAACTGCAACATAATTTTATAATTTGGTTATTTTAATGAATTAAAATTCCTTCTTTTGACATGTACAAATAACTGTCGTCATTGGCAAAATTTATTGATACAAAAAGTTTTGAATTTTTAGATAAAATTATGCACTTATAGCATATTTGAAAACTGGTGATCTCAAATACTGAATGAGAAAGCAGATATTCTTCTTGAAATTCATACATGTTACGGGGGGATAATATAGACACTTCATGTCATGACAGTTATTAAATTTCTTATTTCAGCTTGTTGATAGTGTTATGGATAGTTTAAACAAAGGTCGTACATGTCTTATTTTGCCAAAAAGAAAGTCTCTCGATGAGCTAGTCAATAACAGAAATATTGTAAGTACAGATTCTATGAGGTGAATTATTGAAAATTGTCCTAAAGTATTGAGTTGAAAGATGATTGTTTCCATTTTTCTCAACAAAAAGTGATAGGTTATAATTTTTGGATAAATTGCTTTCTTTTTGACTGAATAAATTGGCCAATTATTATAACCTGTGCCTCTGAAGGGCACATAAATGACAGCTAGTCCACGGTTGCTCTTGCCATCAACTTTAGCCTATATCTATTATAATAAAAGTTAAACATATACATCGCTACTTACAAATGTAGAATTATCAATTATTGAAATAAAAGGTTTTCATCCGTTTCTTTTACACTCCTGTTTGATCTTTTTTGTTACCAATTCGTGTTACTACCTTCATTCTTTATCGAAAACACAAAGTTGATACGTTACAGTTGATCTCAATTATCTTGACGCCCCCTCAAGATATTACATCAAGTCACATAGGCTGCCTGTATAGAGATATCCGGAAGAAGTGAAGGTAGTTATTCGCACAGTTGAATGTAAGGATGCAATTTGTAACAAAAATTCCAAAATTGTTGCAATTGGCCTCATTCAACAGTTGATAATTTCACATTTGTAAGTAGCAATGTATAACTTACTTTAAGTAATAAATTATTTAGTTGTGTGTGGGTTTTTCCTCTGCTGCAGAATTTAATTTTTTTATTGCATTGGAAATTAAAAAAGCTTTTTTTACATGGTTGAAGCCAACATTTGGAAAAGAATTTTCAATTGTTTACAAAACTTGACTTTGTATCAAATTTGGTAAAATAATTAATAAGCACGTCTTCAGGGTCTCACAGGCAATTTTTTTTTGTTTCAGAAAAACTTAAATCCTAGTTTACCTCAAGATTATGTTGTTAGTTTCTACATCCATGCACAGAAACTCATCATGGCGTTGTATCATATACACGGTGGACAACAGCGCAAACTTGAGATGAGGGAACGCAGCCAGGTATATATATACCATATTAGCCCTTATAAGTGCCCATGCTCTAATAAGTGCCCATGACCTATTAGGCCATGGGCACGTATTAGAGCACTTATTATGAGTACATCCAGCAGTTTTGAAATGTAAGCGCTTTGACACCTATATAAATGTCATTTATGGTACCGTATTATGTACTTCAAAGTTTTTCACTGACTCATTCTTGAGATATTTTACATAAGCTTGAGTGAAAAACTAATGAGTAACAAATATGTGTCCTTTGGCTGCATTTTATAAGCCCCTTGGGCACTGGATCAGAACTCACAACCTACCAATTAGAAACCACAAACTGAGCTAATCCACCTACCAAGGGTTGACAACGTGGTCACCCCAATTTTTGTTTCAAAAGGCTTTTGTTCAATATAGAAGTTACATGATTGTAGTTTCTAAAATATTGCAACATTTTGGATATGACGGAATAAATTGTTCATACCCTCCTGATAACATAATAATAAAAAGTTCCTTACTAGGTGAGTGAGTTGTTCAGATGTTCAGACGTTTCAACCCGCGCAAGAAGATATCACCGCAGTCATTGAGAAAAATCCGTTGGGGACGGATTGAAACGTCTGAACATCTGGACAACTCACTCACCTAGTAAGGAACTTTTTATTATAATAACATTTTGGATGCTAATTATAAACATTCTAAAAGTCCAAAATTGGTAACATTAAGCTAAATGAGACGTGTCAGGTGAAAATTGCTTTAATTAATTAATTAATGAGATAATAGCATTGACAAGAATTGATGTTGATTGACTATTTATTTCATTCTTTCAACAGGTGGAGTGTTCTGTTCCTTGGTTTAATGAAGTGATAATACTCTTTACACTAGCTCTAGAAATGTGCCAACAACTGAAAGACAAGGTAAATAGTCAATTTTTTTTCATTAAACACACTAGGTGTCAGTTGTGTTGAAAATATAATAAATAAATAATTTAATGCATGCCATGATTTTTTAATCAAGAAAATTCAGAAAAAAACTTACAATTTTTTTTAAAATGTTTAATGGCGGTCACAGTTCTGTTAACAACAACAAAAAACCAAGCACTTTCAAACGTCCAAAACAGCTCTTCAATGCACTGAAGTTGCCTTTTTATAATGATCTCAAATGGCTCAGAACATGTCAGACTTCCAACACTGAAAACTAGAGCTTTCATGATTACCTAGTTTTAAAGCTCAATATAAGCATGCCGACCTTAAACTATGTCAAGTTGCTAGAAATCGGTAAGAAATGCCTCTTTTTCTTTTGAAAACAATGGTACTCACTCAAATGAGTTTGTCACAAGCCAAAAAATTGCAAACCAAAGGCTCTGGTTTAAAAACAACAAACTTGTGCTAAGTTGTCTGTAAACCGACTGTGACTGCCTTTAAGACTGATCAGTTATGCATACTAAGTTCAACAGTTTTGTTGACCTGTAAACAGACCCAAATTTTACACTTGTTTGAAACAAGTTTGAAAGTAACGAAATAATAGACAATAGGTTTAATGCTGTTTTTGTTCCGTTTCAGGTATCTGTGTTCTCCCAATATGCAGAGGATCTCAGATAGGAGATTAACACATAATCAGACGTGACAAAACAGTAGTTATATTTGAATGAAAACATCCACAGAAGCCTGGACGAGGCATGGTTTGTTGTATGTCTTGGAACACAATGTCAAGTGTGTTTCTGAAGGTCTTGGAACACTACATGAGTTGTTAAAGGTCATGGGACACAACGAGTTGTTAAAGGTCATGGGACACAACATGAGTTGTTGAAGGTCATGGTACACAACATGAGTTGTTGAACGTCATGGAACACAGCATAAGTTGCTGAAGGTCTTGGAACACAACATGAGTTGTTAAAGGTCATGGAACAAAACATGAGTTGTTAAAGGTCTTGGAACACAACATGAGTTGTTAAAGGTCATGGAACACAACATGAGTTGTTAAAGGTCTTGGAACACAACATGAGTTGTTAAAGGTCATGGAACACAACATGAGTTGTTAAAGGTCTTGGAACACAACACATGTTGTTGGAGGTCTTGGAACACAACACATGTGTTGTTAAAGTTTTAGGAACACAACACAAGTTGTTGGAGGTCTTGGAACACAACGTGATGGGTTGTAGGTCTTTGAACTAAACATGGACCGTTGTAGACCTTAATGTTGTGAATTGAGACCTGTCTTGGAACACAACATGATTTAATGTAGGTCTTGAACACAATACAATTTGTTATGTCTTGGAACACATCATGGATTGTTGTAGTTTTGGAGTTATATAAACTACACTTTCATGGGTAAAACTCCACCATTCTTGGGTAAGAGATATTTTTGAAACATTTGTTTGCAAATACATCACAACATTGTTGTTACTTCAAAACGACTACAACTGTTAAAAAGGCTAGCAAACTTCTTTTCTATGCAGGAAAATTGCTCATTAAAATTATTTAATGAGCAATAGGAGATTGTTTTCTATACAATGTTGTATAAGTGGGTGAGTGATAAACAAAGTTAGTTATTATCAACAGGAATTGTGTACGTATCTTGATGTCTTCTTGAGCCTTGGTATACGCCACTATGACTTTCCTTGTGGCCTCCTGAGCCTTGTCACTATATTTTTTATCACATTTGTTTTTGGCCAAATTTGTATTAAAAATCTTAATATCAGTGCAATGATAAAATCTCCATTTCATCGTTTCGATCTATTACAATAGACTATCTTCAGGAACAATACACACAACAATACTTCTACACTGACAGTTGACTTTTAAAATCATTTTGTCAAACATGTATATATGTATTGTTCCTGAAGATGATTTATTGTAATAGATCAAATGTGAAATGAAGCATTTTATCACTGGGCTGATTAATTTTTAACACTCTATTTTTTGTGTCTGAATTTCTTGTAGTTTGGCATTATGATCTCTCGTAGACAAAATTCATTCAAGCCAGAAGCTCTGTATCCATAATTATAAGTTTATTCATTTGCCTGAGGATGAGTGCTAGAAATCTTCTTGGGGGCTATTGTTGACCGTGATGTACCAATTACTCCGTAATTTTTATTGAGTCCTTAGCTTTTACCAATAACACCTTGAGGTCTAGTGCTAAAGCCTATACACATTGAAAATCTCAACTTCTCTTGTCGCCTATGGCTTCCTGATATCTTTCTACATCGTTGTCTTTACACATTATGACATGACGTACATCATCGTCTTTGTGTCCATCCCGTGTCATGTGGCCATTGAATGAGTAGATTGCGCAAGAATGCACCATCACCTTTGGACCATCTTTGAACATTCGGGTCTCCTATGAACATGGTACCCTCTCTGGTCTTGGCGTGTAACTTCATATTTGAATATGTTGCGTCAGAAGAACATATGCTCCTCTTGAATGTCATCTTCTTTGGTTGAACCTGAGAACGAGTTTTTATGACTATTTCGTTCTGGGAAATCTTCTTGGGGATAGTTGTCCGTGATGAATCCATTCCATGTTCTAAATGAGCACTCTCTTGATTTTCTGAGCTCTTTCCAGTGACATAACTTCCTGGAATCATTTACAGAATTGGTTGAAAATACGACGGTTCGTTGCCACCAGGTTCGCCAGTAGGTTTTCACACCTTTATCTCCCGCATCATGCGCTGTGTGTATGCTACTTGTACGTTCATTTTATCGCCAACTCGACAATGGTTCAGAACCGAAATATTGTTGGAACTGTGTGTATATATATTTGTATGCTGTTTTTATCATGCCACTTGAAAATCTACTTTACCAGTGTGCTTACTGCTTCACATGACAAGGTGACATTTAAATCATATTGACAAGAATTGAATAAAAACTGTAAATGCAACGTATTTTCAACCAATTCTGTGTCAACGAGAACGTCCTGCCTGTTTTCACCAACAGGAATCATTTACCCAATACTTTCATAGAGTCTGTGTCGACGACATCTTGACATACATTGTGCTTCTCTAGCCTGGTTGTGGCCCGGGGTTGTAACAGTATGTTGAGATGAGCTTATATGTTTTCTGTCATTCCAATATAACTACTGTTAGATAAAAGATGTCTTAACTATGCAGAATAATTAAAATATCCAAGCAATAGAAATTATAATTGTGTTGTTTAAGTTGTTATTATCTGTGAGTGGGTGATAAATGAAGTGATATTTATTCAATTATAAGTTGAGTAACATATCTCTGTGTTGTTTTCTCTTGTGATAACAAATTATTTATGTACTTTCGTGAGCCACACAGAGGCAGAATGTGTTGGATATAAAAAACAACGCTTTTAAAAGTCAACATGTTTCAATGTGTATTCTTCACATTATTCTCAAGACAAATGGCGATGTAAACAAAGCAACCTCACTTTATATCGGGTGGCCGAAAAAAAAACATTCCCAAATTTAAAGCCGCATATCTCCTACTGAACATTCTGAAACGTTGAAACTTTGGCCTCATTTAGATAATAATATTGGTAATTCAAAGTTGCAAAAATTTCAATACCGTACAAAAAACTGTTGACAGGGCAGCAAAATCAAAATGACAAATCGAAATTTTCCGTTCCGCGGTAATTGCTTTATTTACGTCAAATAATGGCGTTCGTGCGATAAGTGTACCATGAACGTCTTTCAATTAATGTTTATGAAATTTGCAGCACAAACACAAAATGAGTATGTGCAAAGTATCCTAAATTCTTAGTGCATTTTGATAAATAGTTCAGGAGAGTCGAGCGAAAAAAATTCAAGCGAAAAAATCATGGACGCGCACAAAATAACTCGGGAACATAAAATTTCGACTAGATAACATAAGCTCCCTGTAAAAACCTGACTATCCATGACAAATCACTACTATTCTTGAAAGTTAGTATGACGCTTTAACTCAAAGGAATGTACTTAAAAATAGTTTTCTTTTTGATTAAATTTTTTTTTTGGTAATCCCATGTGTTTCCGCAAAGGGGAAAATAACCAATTTTTTAGTGAACATCTTAACTACAAATATGTCTTATTCTTTACGAGTGACAAGAGCTTGAAGAGATAGAATGGATGTATTGAATAAAAGTAATTAAAAGTCTTTGGAGAGTGCAGGTATTTTTTCTTAAAGCGCCAAAAATGGCCCAAATTGACAAATTTCACACTATGGTTTTTGTAAAAATATTTTTTTTTGAAAATTAACCTCCCACGTATCCTTTAACCGTGTTTTCGATGAATGAGTGAAGTTGTGAGTTTTTTGTTGGCAAGGGGAAACACCGTGTTTCAGCTGTTGAATTCGTAAACGGTGTATGACTTGTATTCATACCCCTTGGTTTCAAATCATTTATTATAAAGTATAAAAATGTTAAAAAGAACAAAGTAGATCTACGCCGTCATATCCAAACTATGTTATATATTGTAATCAAATAATGCAAATAAGATACAACGTTGAGTCACACTAATACGAATGGCAATAAATGAAAAATATATTACAACAATATGTCACTATGAAAAATCACAAGTCAAAACATCTAAACATTTATACAAGTAGAAGTCAGTTGATATAGCTATATGCAAGATCTACCATACTATATGCAATGTTAGCTAACCCCCACCCTCGCAGCGAACTAATCATCGCATTCAACCCCGAGTTTCAACCCCTAACCCCATCCCAATCTTTCCGCTAACCTTAACTACTGTTATACTGAAGTACCCGTATCCCCCCGCCCGGTACATTCCATCACGTCATTGAGCCATCTTTCGATAGTCGGATCTTCTTAAACATTGCATCTAGGTCCATTCTTGAAGTATGACTATTCACTGAATATGTTCCATTTGAAGGGACCACTTTCTTGGGCTCTACCTGTGGATCCTGACAATCCTTCTTGGGTGCGTCCGTGAATGGAGTGAAATTGTAAGTTTCATCACTTAAAGTGTGATGTTTCGATAGTTGTGGTGAAAAGATAAGAAAGTCTCTTATTAATTTCGTCTTTTGCATTATAAGGGGCTGAGGTGAGCAGATTGTTCTTCGATGGAAAATTTTCCTTGGCATTATTTGTTCCCGTAATGCATCGCGATCGACAGCAAGGCAGTTGTCCATGAACGGGGCATCTCCGTCTGCTTCAGACATGTCGATATACATTTTCTTATAAATCTTCTTGGGGATAATCTTGGCATAATCCTGATGGCGCTTGTCATCCATGTCACTACCAATGACATTATCCTGACGACCATCGTATGTGTGTCTATACCCATGATCTCACCCTGATGTCCTTCTGCGCCTTGGTCTCTACCCATGGCAACATCCGGATATATGTCTTCATCTTTATCGCTGTCCATTGCCACACCCTGATGTCTTTCTGCATCATTGTTTCTATCTATGGCCATATCATGTTGTCTTTCTGTATCTTTGTGTCTGCCCATGGCCACATCCTTTTGACTTCCTACATCGTCGTCCTTATCAATTACACATTCCTGAAGTACCTCGTCGTCCATGCTTTTACTAATGGCAAAACTCTTGCCTCTTTGGTCGTCACATATGACACTTCCCTCGCTGAACGAACCTTTCCCCAAGGCAATGTGGTGATGCACGTCTTCACCAGAAGTGGATGTTGATTTTTCCAGAGCCGGGGCTTCAACTTGCTCATTTGATCCATTCTGGTTAAGAAAATGTAGTAGTATAGTCGTAATCATACACAGGGTTGTCCAAAAAAACCCGATCCCTTTCCATTTTATCATAAATTCTGTAATAATTGGAGAATTAATACCTTGATTTTTTGCCAAGTTGTGTAAGATGCATGTAAAATTATAATGACATTTTTTCGAAAATAACGTTTTTAGTTGATTTTTAAAAAGATGTTAATAAATATTATGTGTTCGTATAAAATGGTCACCAATGTTTAAGTGCTAGTGAAAACAGTTTTTTATAGAAATGTTTACTTCATATAAATTAAAACTTGTCCAAAACAACAATAAATTTTAGAAATTTATCATCATCTGTAGATTTTATTAAAGGTAGATGGTACTTTCTTGTTTACTCATGTTCAAATTTTGTTGCTATATTGCTGCTGTCGTTCAAATAATTCCAAGGTTTGAATTCCAAATTAGAAAATTGCCAAATATATTTACAGCTGGAATCGCTACATTAAACATAGGGGAAGTTTGTTTACCTGAGGTATAATGTGAAGTTGGTTGCAACATTTTACAGAGGATTAAAGTGTTAAACTGAACTACAAAAGTCGTGACAATTTTTTTTCAAAAACCCTTTTTTCATTCTTTACTATCAGATACATCTTGTAATTAGAATAAGAAAACTAGCTCGATATTTGAATTCTCAGTCTCTCCTATGAATTGCAAAAGTGAACTGCAAGGTGGACTATTGGCCCAAATCCACGAGTATTTGAATAGGCCTATTTGATTCCTTAATTGATGACATCACAGAGAAGTGACGTATCCAAAGCCTGGGGTATTACATGTAGGCTTCTGGTATTGTCTGATTGAACAGCGTTGACTTTTACAATAATTTGTTCACGGAAAGCTTTTCCGATTCAGCAAACCAAATATCTGCGTATAAATTCAACTTTTTGTGTATATAATTGAATTTGAATTGCATGCTTCAGAGTTGCAGCTCAGTTCAATCGATACGCGCACAGCTAAAAAAAATTGTTAACAATGCTCACAATAAGTTGACGTGTAGGCCTAAGCTAAACATATCTGTATAGGGCGAAATAACTTAGATGAAGATTTACTTATGGCTAGCCGAGGATATTTTTATTTAGAAAAAGATGAAAGTTAAATTGGCCCATAGTAAGGTATGTCAAAGAAATACCATTGTAAGCGTTTATATAAAAGGACACCAGTGCCTATGACAGCCGTCGCACCTATACCAACAACTGCTTGTTTCCAGCTAAGATTCATACGCATTCTTTGCAAAAATTCCATGATTTTGCTGAGAGCTACTCAATACACATCTATTCTTATGAAGATCGAGTAACCAAGTGAAGTGATGGACATATTACAAACGATATCGTCATAAATTGAATGACGTGTTTTAAATACCCAATGAAATTGCTTGAAATTTTTATTCCTCAGGGGGCAGTAGCAATGTTAAAAGTATTTATTCAAAATTAAATCATTTAAATTACTTGATAGTTTGAGACACTATTTTGTTTCGAACAGGATGTTTTCGTGGTTACAGTACTTACCTGACTGAATTAAAGATACTGTCTCCTCGTTGGTGAGGATCTGGGGTCAAAATTCAAATCAACTAGAAATTTTGTGTATGAGTCCTTTAATAAATATAATTAACCTGCATCATAGTAAAAAAATTCAAAAAAATCGGTATAGGGGTAAATTTGAGATCTTTGTATCCGAAAAAACCTTGTCACCTGACAAGGTTTTCGAAATTTACATTTTTTAGGATAAAAATCTCAAATTTACCCTTAACGGATTTTTTTTGATTTTTTTTTACTAAGATGCAGGTTAATTATATTCATCAAAGGAGTCATACACAAAATGTCTAGTTGATTTGAATTTTGATCCCAGATCCTCACCAACGAGGAGACAGTATCTTTAAACTAAACGTATTTGGAATATTATAAAAAAACACTTAAATCGATTTTTGAATCATTCAAATCGATTCATGCAAACCGGAGTTACACGATTTCTTTCAGGGGGAGAGAGAGAGAGAGAGAGAGACATTTATTAGCCATAAACAATACATTACAATTCATACGATGGTAAATTTATATGGTAAGGAGACCTCTAATTGACTAAGTGTCGCTAAACAAGAGGCCACCTTTTACGAAAAAAATCATATAGGTAAATAAATATTAAAGTAACACAACCGGTTTCAGGCTGTTCCAAGGTTTAGACATACAATTTAGGATAGGAGTTCTATCGGGTCAGAAATGACTTCACGACGTTATGAACCTTGAGCCGAGACAAACTGACATCTCGAAAATCGCCTCGTTTTGTTTTTTCAAAACAGTGTCGTCACTGGCGGGCTAACACAAGAATATCCAAAAGGTACTTAAAAATATGTAATCTCAGTAATTTCGGGTCAATAAAAGACGCCTGAAGTTTACCGCTCTTTAGAATTCGAATACAAAAGTTGTGTCTGTGGGCATGCGGGCAAGACCCCGGGGGAAAGACGCCCGTCAACCTTAATCACATTATCTACCGCCAAACCCACTAGCCATTGGCATCAATGGTCCATACTCCCCTCGTTCTATACATCTTTTGTATTTTCACACCAACTTTAAAAATAAAAACAC